>JAZHYW010031993.1:0-52545 GCA_037355805.1 Ixodes ricinus | reverse complement strand
AGTGCCGTGCAAAACTTACGGTGAATTCACCCTTCCGAAAAGGTAAGTCCAGGACGAGATTGATGTCGAATTCGTCTGCTTTCTTCGTCCGTAGCCGAATGTAGTAACTTCCAGTGTACACGAGCCTGGAGAGTAGCATGCAAAAGGCAATCCAGTGTCTCCGCGAGTTGTTAAGACAAAAAGATTGAAGGGACCTCGACCCTTTGAGTGCCGGATTTTTTCCCCACATGTTGAATGCAAACTTTGGTTCCACGCAGACAAACTGTACCACACTTTATGAAGTATATTTATTTATCAAAGACACCTTGATATTTGGGCTCAAAGTTAATTGATACCTGTATGCTTCCAACTTGGGATATTTTTCTTGAATTATACTTTTCGAGACATGGTACTCTGCTAAGAGGGCCCGCTGCCTCACACCCTGGGATCACTCTTTTCGAGTGGCCATAACCAACATTTTTATTCAGAACTATAACCTTCTCATTTCGTTTTCAGATCTCAGTGTTCTCCATAGAGTGCAAGGTTGAATGACATACTAGATTTGCCTCTCTGGAACAACAAAGGAGCAAATTGCGACAGAAGTCCAATTTACACATGCCATCAGCAGGCGTTATTACGAGACAAAACATTGCTCTACACATACAAATAAAATCGACAGCCCAGTTGGGAGAGGTAGGGAGCAAACCAAAACTGAAACCTGCATGGGAGCGCGCCCAAGTATACTCAGGTGTGTCACTCAAAGAGTTAATAACATGCCGCAAATTTTTCAGGGATGCGTGCAGGAATTACAGCGTCCCATCGTTTAAGGGAAAACAGCGCTCAGTAGGACAATGCTATTGCACAACCTATTCATGCTCTTCCTATGGTCACTGACAGGATTAGAATGGATTAGAGCTTGCCTTTAGCATGAGCTTCCTACCTTTGATAACTTTTTGGCATTTCATGAGTCTCAAGTGTGCACAAACTGTCAAAGTATGACAAAAGGCAATGAGCGCGTGCTGGAGACTAGGCATCAGAAAAAGATGACTTGCCATTTTCATCTTGTCAGCGACTACAGATTATTTTACTAGGGTGAGAACGAAGAGGGAAATGAGCCTCCTGTTTGGGCAGTTCCGGTGATACTGCCTGCCGGAAATGCCCGAACGATGAGGGCGGTGCGTGCCCTTTTCCTCCTTTACCCCACCAGATCGGTCTCAATGTCCGTAAAGACTGCCGGTTTGTCGTCCGTCGTCGGGATCGGGCATGTGTCCTTTCCCACTTTTACCCCGACGATTCTGTCAAAATAGTTGAACCTATGTAGATGGTGCTGAAGTCAACCAAAATGGCACTGCCCAGAGAGCCATTAGTGGAATGACCCATATACACAAACACGCTGTGGTTATATCGTGCTACTATGATGGCACGGCGCATGTGCAGACGCTTCACCGCACACTAATCTGGTTTCTGCACACAGGCAGCACCCACGCCTTATCAGGGCAAATGCAGAGTTCTTTGTAAACGGCGTGTTGGTCTATGACAGGGGTGGCCAGGCTGACCCGGCCCAAGAGCCGCAAACAAAACCACGAAACTTCTAAGAGCCGCAGGGGGAGAGGGGCAAACTTTTGTCTAGAGCAATAAACGAAACTCGAACTACGTTCGACCTATCCGAGTCAAAGCAGTCCAACTGTGCGTAACGATAGCAGTAGCACAAGACTACCAAACCGAAACCTGTCTTTCAATTTAAAACGCGTTCCATTTCTCTTTTTGGGGAAGTGCTTGTATGACCGGGAGGGAGGCAAAGGAGTGGGGGAGGGGGGGGGAGGTAAGGGAGCCGCGAGCCGCGCTTTTACACGCGAAGAGTCGCATACGGCCCGCAACTGCAGCTTGGTCACCCCTAGTCTATAGGGTGGCCACAATAGATCCTAGTGCCTTTAAAACGAACCAGAAATATTGGCACCTGCACACAGAAAGCTGAAACTTTCACCGATTTGGTGGATTTTACCTTGTGAAATTCCGAAGCGAAGCTCCCTTCTTGTGAAAAATGATACCAGCAAACTTGCCAGGTGGACATGCTCACAGACTGCAATAATGTGACGTATTGGGCTAGTTGGTTTGAAGTGAACATCTTAGGAAGGAACAGCGGCAAGAAAACTTGTACAAGGGTAAAGAAACACACACGGTCAGCGACGTCCCGTCGTCTGTGTTTCATTACCCTTGTTTAAGCTTTTTTGCCACTGTTCCTTCACAGACCGAGTCGGCGATCGCTGCGATTTGTGGCACCATTTCCCAATAGGTGCAGCCAGCAAATGACGCATCTTGTTGTCTGCTTGCCGTGCCTATTGGCAGATGGCACCACAAATAACAACCATCGCTGGATTGGTCGTCTGCGAACACGTCCGCCATTGACCCTGGCACGTTTGTTGCTCTCGTTTCTCATATAGGAAGGAAGCTACGTTGAAATTTCACAAGATAAAGTCATACCACCACCTAAATGCACATTCGGTGAATGTTTGAGCGTTTATGTTCGAGTACTTATTTTCTTGTTCGTTTGACAGTGCTAGGATCCATCGTAGCCGCCCTACAGATGTTAAGTCTACCTGATTTGGAGCAACTTTTCCCGCATAATTTTGGGGTTGCTGATGGCTTGCTTGTTGGCCACTGCAGATAGAATTGTGGGGATCAATCTGGATAGAAACCAACGACTAAGCGTGGTGCTGATGATAATGCGAAGAGTAAGTCGTCTGCCTCTTGCGCAGGAGTTGCGGTGACGTCGGAATGAAGACAAGCTCGGATTGGCTTTGATTACAAGGATAGTGGGTAAACCTCAATGCTAGATGCCTTGAGGTCTACCCCCTATATTTTTCAATCAGCCAATAAGAGCTCGGCATTCTGACATCATCACAACCCTGTGCAAGACGCTGACGAACTTGTGCCCTGCATGATCGAGAGGGGTGTTTAACCCTTCTCTGGTAGCTATCTGATCATTTTCGCTTGGTTTCAGAGGAGTCGGTTAACATTCATGATGCTATTGAAAAGTATAAAAATTACGACAAAATATGGTGCATTGCTGTTATGACGGTTCCTGTGCGTGAATGCAGAAGATGAGAGTTGCTCAAGCCTCGAAGCCAAGACGTTGAAAAAAGTCACCCTGTGTGAGGCCGGAATCACAGTTTCATTGCGCCAACACTGCATGAGTTTTCTTTTACCGTGATAGACGTTAAGGCGCGGTTTCACAGTGAATCCTCTGCAAGTGTTTTGTGCATGTATGTCATGGCCTGCTTAATTTAGACGAAAAATTGCTCCACCACAACTAGCTTGAAATCACGGTGTTGCGACATCCCGATGTCACAGCGTCACATGATGTCGCAATTTTCCCGTTAAATTTAGCGGGAATTCAGGGTCATGTGAACACCGTGCGCTGAATTTAAACGTGGGAGCTGTCGCCGCAGTTAGTCTGGAGGATATGGCGAGAAACCGGGAATCTTTTCTGTTTGTGGCATGTCGAAGCAATAACAAGACAGAAAACGGGGTTTTTCCTCCCACCTCCTACAAATCTTTCTGAAGAGGGGATCGTTCCGCTTGATCTGCTCGTAGATGTCGTCCAATACCGTCTTTAAGATGGCGACGTTGGCGTCGGTGATGTCCTGGTTCAGCTTGAGCGACGCGTGGATTGAGTGGAGGTGAGGCTTCAGCTTGGCGTTCAGCTCCCTCTCGGCATCGTTAAAGTGCAGAAGCATACCCATTGTTCACGCCCCGCTGGAAAAAATAAATTTTAAATCTCGAAAGGTACCTGTAGATACCTTTCGAGATTGTAAAGACAGAGATCACAAATTTCGGGTCAAAGCAATACAGAGAGGAACCGAAGGAGAAGAAGAAATACATGCTGTGACGTCGGAGTGCCGAGCTCCGACTGAAAATATAGTCGGTATAGACTAGACGCAAACTCTAGCTGTCTTTAAGTTTTTGCCAACTGTCTCCCACTGACAGACCCTTTTCAAAACCTCATCAAGCAACATTGACGGCCGCCATTTCTTGGACAAGAAGCATGTGATTGGGTCCAACTCCTCGCCAAACACTGACGCAGCCCTCGTGTCCAATACATGCTCGAGTACGTGCCCAGACAATGGCAGACTTGGTAAATTTGCGCAGCAGCTACCAGACGGTGTGCAGTTTTGAAAAGGGTCTATTAGAGCAAACAGCAGCGTCGTCTGCTTCTCGCGCAGGGTCTGGCATATGGCGAGCAGACCACCTTCTTG
Source organism: Ixodes ricinus (assembly GCA_037355805.1). Classification (NCBI taxonomy): domain Eukaryota; kingdom Metazoa; phylum Arthropoda; class Arachnida; order Ixodida; family Ixodidae; genus Ixodes; species Ixodes ricinus. The sequence goes on along the minus strand of JAZHYW010031993.1, from coordinate 48,310 downwards.
TTTGCTTCGACTGAAGGGAGACAGAGGGCAAACGCCAAGGCAGCTGGCTTTTGCATCTACCTTCTATCCGATTCCAATTGGAGCTTAAAGGCCCGTTCACACACTTGCAACCGAGTACGACCGAGTGAGACAAGACCGGTTTTCAGGCTTCTTGCGACGGCGGAGGACCTGCTTCGCAGCAACGTATCCGGTCCTCCGCCATCACAAGAGGCTTAAAACCGGTCTTGACTTTCTTGGTCTCATTCGGCTGAAAGTGTGTGAATGGCGCTTAATGCACCGATGTCACAGCACCCTCCGATCTCCCCCTGCCCTTCGGTTTCTCTCTGCATAACGCAAGACGCCCAGATTTCTGGCAACAAGTAAACTCTAAGAATACAACTGTATATGGCTTGCAAGTAAAGTATGCGTGCAGCAGAGAGGTTCTTCGTAATGGTCGCTGGCGCGACGTCAGTGGCATAAGCCATGCATACCCTTGAGATGCCGAGGTCAAGTTCTACGAACCAGATCTTTGAGTGGAATTCACCATCAGCCATTACTTATACTCCCGCATACACACGCAGTGTGCCCAATGCGAGTTAAAAAGGAAAGGAAGTGGATATTTTGCGGCAGCCAGCACAATAACCTGGGAAAAGAAATGCCGGCAGTTGTCCCCTATTGGGTCTCGTATAAAATGAATTGTGAAAACGAATATTTGAAGCTGTAGAGTCGCTCAGTGGAAAGGTGTCTGCTTCACATACAGTGGACTCAAGTTTAATCCAAAGTTGGCATACTATTATTTGTTTAACATTAATTGAGCTTTTTTTTTTTTACGTTATTACTGGGATAATAATAATTTTTAAAAAATGCTCTAGACGAAACGTTGCTGAATTAAATGGTTGTGGGACTCCATTTCCGGGGGTGCAATGGGGGCAACGAGGTTGAATGGGGGACTGCGGGGCTTGGGCCGCCGGCGGGCTGCCGCGAAGCGGCGTGTACGGGTGGGCCAAGTGGGTTCATACTTTTCTAATGAGTAGCCGCAGACTGTCGCCGCGAAGCGGCGTGAACGCAAGGGGAGAGGGCAACGGTTAACACGCGTCTTTCGCGCCGTCCGAAACTGCCGGCATTACTTTTAAAACCACAATACATTCAAATAAAATGTATTCTTATTACTTCTTGCTTATGTGACGACATCCAATCTAGATCATGATTTTATGGTTTGAGAACTTACCACTAGTGTAATTTTAACTGGTTTTAAAGATACTTAAGCTGACGCAATCTTTTCAGGGAATTTCACAGTGCACGTTAACACCAAACAAAAGTTTACTACTGCTTACGTTTAAGCTACACCGGCTCGTTCAACTTGGGTTATTGCAGAGTGACAAGGTGAAACTGCTTGTTGAAACTAATTTTTCCTTGCAAAAGCATCTCTAAATTATTTAGAATAACGGAAGAAAAACTTACGCAAGTTTGGCAGTGCAACAGGCTCAGCTGATCAGCTGATCTCGGTGGAGCTTGCCGCAAGTGGATAAATAATAAGAATAAAGGGTGGGCGAAGATTGGTAACTCGCGTCACCTAACTTCAGCTCATCGCATCACTGGCAATAGTAAAAAAAAAAAAAAAGTACTCGCGGCATTAATGATTATAAAAATTAATAAGCTTACTAATTTTTATAGTTATTGCTACAAAAATGTATGTTTAATTTAGCAAAGCGTTTAGTTGTTTGTTCATAAGTATGGTGCTATCAAGGGTGCTATGGAGATTTGCATCGCGGACAGCATCATCAGAACCGCGCCGATTTTCGTTTCTATGGAGATATCGTGTGTTTTGTTTGGATGAGTGTGCGCTTTCTTCGAAATCTACAGGCTACTCAAGGTTCACGCCGTGGTTAGCTTGTGCCCCAGTTAGTTTTTAATCGACATCTGAATAATCTTTTTCTACGACATACGATGTCTGGAATACAAACGTGAGTCCCTACGAAGGCATGGTACCGTGCATTGCAATTGCTCGATGGCGTTCCTGAGATCATAATGTGAGAGCTTTCGTTTTCCCTTATCGTGAACGTAGCATTCTGCGGGAGCGAGCGCGCCAGAGGAGGAGGAGGCCACCTGAGGGCGAGCAAGAGTTGGGTGACGATAAAAAAGAGGTACGCACGACTTTTTGTTTTAGAGGCATTGGGCCAGCTCTGTCGGTTTTCGTATACGCGGATGTAGCCTCGATGACGTCACACTTTGGCGCTGTGACGTCATTCCAAATACAGTTAAACCTCGATGTAACGAAGTCGGTAAAATTCGAAATTTACTTCGTTACATCGAAATTTCGCTGCATAGAGATTCGGAGAAAACGTTAAAGAAAGTTTCCACAAATGTTTCTCGGGTGCCCAAAACTCACCGAGGACACCTTTATTTCGGTTGAAAGTAGTTCGTCGTCTTTTCCTGGGCCACTCTTGACATTATTATTCGCATCACACTACGTTAGCATAGCCAGATGGCCTGCACCGCGTCTTCGTCTTTCTGTGTGCTCGTGGACCGCCTCAAGACAGCGATCACGTCCACCACTCCACGGTTACTGGGCACATCGCAGGTGTCTTGCTCATCAGGCTTGCAGTTGCCACGAACATAGCTAGCTATCGCCTCGTCGGTCACCTCCTCCGTCGCAATGACAGCAGAGTCGACGTATAGAAATTGTCGTCGAGGTTGACGTTGTCTGGGACGGCTCCATAGCCTTGAGGGCCCCATCACCCAGGACAACGAGAAACGCACGCTTTTAGTTAGGCCTCAAAATGAACTATGCAGCGCAAATGAAGCCGACGGACGAAACGGCGGCGGATCTAGTGTCCTCTAGTGGCCGTTCTGTACGCCACACTCGCCAGACTCGGCCTGTTCCACCCTTTGCGCTTTATCGGTGGCCCGTTTCAGCACGTGTGCTTTTCAAAATCTCCTCTGGGACCCAAAATTTTGTGCCGAATTGTCCATGAAACTTCGTTACATCGAAATTTCGGCAAACGGGACTTCGTTACATAGAGGTAAAAATACATGGCGTGCATACACTTGCGGTTAGAAAAAGGTATGCACTTCGTTACATCGAGGGTTTCGTTACATGGAAGTTCGTTACATAGAGGTTCGTTACATAGAGGTTTGACTGTACCACGAAACGTCATTACGTCATCTGTCACTGGTGTCAGGTGACACCTCGACGTGACGTGGCGAAATCCTGTCATGCGCCACTGACGTCGTGGTGCCATGACGTGGCCTAATGTATCACATGGTTGTGTGACGTTGGGTGACAATGACGTGACATCACGTCACGTGACACCACGACGTCACGCGGACATATTGCAGCGTCATGTGACACTAGCTGTGACGGCTTTATATATTACAGCGATAGCTGGGCTCTTCCCACTGCTAGAAATGACGTCCGGTGTTGATGTTGTAGTTGACGTTGTAGGGCATCTGTGATCGATGTTTTGTAGGGTAATAGCGCTAAAAAGAACGGACAAGTAAAGGAAACGAACAACACAGTGCACTAGTTACAACTGAAGCTTATTCTCGGAAAACACACATACCGGGAAATATCATGACACGTACGACAGAAATGCGACATCACCCAATCAGTGCTTATCTATCTGGTATCTACTTTACGAAAGATTTTAAAAATGCCACCTCGAGCCAAACAGGGCTATTGATGGAGCGCTGACACACATTATTTCAACGCACTCAGTTATGAAAAACGCTTCAGATATCTCCCTTGTCATTTTGTTTCGGTTTCAGGCCCATTGGTGTTGTCAAACTTCGGGACACACCCACGTCTGTCACAGTGAACAGCCAGATTTCCCGAGGGTGACAATCGAACTGACAGTGCATGCTCCCTGAGCCTATTATTTATACAAAATCCCGATTTGCCTATGTATACTTTGCAACATGATAGATGAATCTTGTAAACCACGCCCTCGCTACACTCCACATACCTCGTCTTATGTTTCTTCTTGCAGACACCGATGCGTGTCTCCCTCGTCCCACTTTTCCACATAATCTGCCCAATTTTTGAGGAGCTGAGAGTAATACAGGAACCCCATGTTTTTGCCCCACTTTCTTCATATTGTGGTTCACCTTACGCACATAAGGTATTACAACTGGCCTATGCCTTGGCTTCTCTCTACAACAAGTTGCCCAATCGATGTTGCCAAATCCTTGACAAAGATTGCTCGCCGCCCACTGGAGTCAAACCTGGGTCCACTGTGTGCAAAGAGGAGGCGTTACCACTGAGCTATGCCACAGCATTAACAACCTGCTCTATACTTATAAGCTTTGTAATACCAACTGCACACACTCTGTCTAAAAAAAAAAAAAAGGATAGTTGGTAACAAAATGTTGTAGCACTGTCAATTTCAAGAGCTGAAGCGGGCAGACGTGCCTTCATGCACTTCAGAACAGAAAAGAAACAAAGGCGTTTGGAACTAAATGGACAGATGCATATTTTGTTCCAAACGTTTTTGTTCATGCACCTCACGGTGCGTGAACGAGCTGCCGATGCCCAACGACTTCGCCGTGACGTGTCACAGCTATCGCTGTCACTGTACTGTGGATTAAAGGGTAACTGCAAAGAAAAAAAGTGTATTTTTAAACAGCCTAATTAGGACAAGCATGTCACAAAACAATTTTTCCGCCAAAAGCAAAATTTTTTACAGCAATATTTATTGCGCAGGACTGATTTTAGTTTGCGGCTATTTCACCCGTTTTGAATCGCGCGCCACAAAGTTCCTATTACACGTCACAGAGTCTCTGCTAGACGTCACGGAGTGACGTATACCAGCCACTCCGCGGGCGTCGAAAGAGCGGGAGTTTCAAATGCGGAGAGGTTGGGACTCCGACTAAATTACGTTCTGTGGCGTAAATATTGCTAGAAAAAATTTGTTTTTTTCGCGGAAGATTTGTTTTGTGACATGCTTGTCCCAATTAGGCTGTTTAAAAAAACACTTTTTTTTTCTTTGCAGTTACCCTTTAAAACAGGACTGCTCACTTTCTTACAAAAAACTTTCGAGTCCTTTAGTGGGTTCCTTACTGTGCCTGCAAAAGAAGGAGTGTGAAGGAGCACAAATGCTACACATTTTTTGGAAATGCCGAAGTCAGCTAGTTTCAACGTGAAACATTCTTTGGCTAGGTGTTTGGCAGTTTGTAAAGCCTAAAAGTGAAGCCTGGATAAAAGCCTGGCCGCGAGGTTTGACATTGGTTGGTTTTGAGTTGGGGGAGGGGGGGGGTTAGGGGAGGGGGAGGGAGGAAGAAGGGAGGGAGAAAGGAGGCCATCACAGTAAAAAAAGCATTTGTGCCAGGCAGGAATCAGACCTAGACCATTTAAATCAGTGGTTCTTAAATGGTGGTCCCCGGATCCGTAAAGGCGTTCTAGGGGTCTGCGAAGCCCTGCCTTATCAGTGAAGCCCTGGAATAAAAGTTGTCTTTTTCTTATAGTGAGAAGAAACGTTCCAATTTTTGGGTGAGTTTTCTCTGTGTGTATGTCAATTAGAGAAGTCTACTTCACACTAGTCCTTAGTTATATCCATTAATTAAATCATTGTCATAATTAGACTTATACCTTTTCTTCCCCACGCCACGAACGGGGTTCCCCATCACCTGCGCCAATCCACAAGAGGTCCGCGAAACATCGGTGGTTGAGAACCACTGATTTAGATTATTAAGCGAGTGTCTTTCCAGCATGTCACGACACATTGGTATGAGTTGAGGTGCCATTTGGCGGGAAAGCCCTGCGTGGCATCTGCTCAGCATCCGGCAGATAGCAACTTGACACCGTGTCATGTGTTTTTAAAACCCGCTTTAACGCCGGTATCTCCATTCCATGTATTGCTATCGAGTGTACATGCCATGCATTAAGGAGTAACTGCAAAGAAAAAAAAGTGTATTCTTAAACAGCCTAATTGGAACAAGCGTGTCACAAAACAATTTTTCCAACAAAAACAAAACTTTTTACAGCAATATTTATTGCGCGGGACTGATTTTAGTTTGCGACTATTTCGTCCGTTTCAAATCGCGCGCCACAAAGTTGGTATTATATGTCATGGAGTGGCTGCTATACGTCACGGAGTGACGTATACCAGCCACTCTGCGCGCGTCGAAAGAGCGGGAGTTTCGAATGTGGAGAGGTTGTGACTCCGACTAAATTACGTCCTGCGGCGTAAATATTGCTAAAAAAATTTGTTTTTTCGCGGACGATTTGTTTTGTGACATGCTTGTCCCAATTAGGCTGTTTAAAAAAACACTTCTTTTCTTTGCAGTTACACTTTAAGCCAGTTACTAAACAAACCGATGAAGAGCACTGAGAGCGTAGACGCCACACATTTCACGTGGAACAGAATCGCCAAGTGAATTTGCTACACAGTTTTCCCCCCTTTTCTCCGAAACGTCACAACCTAGAACTGTCGTGCCATTCCATTCCAGAGTGTGGTCCACTACGACAATGAAGCTTTCACAGACAAAGAGGAGGACATCGTGGCTCCCGTGTCTCCTCTTTCTGAACGCCCATCGCCCAGACTGCCCCCCATTCCTGTCCCCAGGAAGAAAGCTCCTTCGGGTGAGCGGCAGTGTGAAACTTTCTGGAGATCCAACCCCTGCACCCCTATTGGCTAACCTCAGAACTGAACCCATGGGAACAACGATGACGCAGCGCTCGATTGACCTAGCCGAACACTGGGGCTTGTGTTCTCCCGTCGCTGAGGAGGCGCTCTTTGTAGCCACTCTGGCCTGCGTGAACAATGCAGCATGCATTGTGCACCTGTCCAGCGCTTGCTCGGCACAAAGGCCGAAGTGGGTCAAGCTTGCATCCTTCGACGACCGCTTTCGGGAGAGGTTTGGCTTGTCGCGTCCTGCCAACGTCACTCCGTTTATTGTCAACACAGCGAGAAGTTAGTCTGTTTATTGTCAACCCAGCGGGAAGTTAGTCAACCCCAATGGGCGCTTGGTGTCTCTGCTGTAGACAAGCAATTTAGTGAGTACGACTGCTAACCTGGGATCTTTAGCGTGCATTGTGCAGTAGTGATTATAGAACGGATGCCAATACAGTGCTCATCCGGATTGAAACACGCGAGGGTGTGGATCAAACTCGGCATCTCTGGGTTCTTCAGCGAGAGCTTTCGCTCCATGTGCTTGAGCTGCAACATACTCTAACACACTTGGCCACAAACCCTGCACGTTGTTCTCCTGGGGCCCTAGTATACATGGCTGCTGCGGTTGGTTGGCACTGCGCCGCTGACCAATCACACCAGGCGGCAATGTCCCAGTCTCTTCGTCTAGCTTTGTCCCGCCGTGTAGAGTAGGGCCCCAGTAGAGCTTCGGCTCTCAATTTCGTAACATCCTAGTGCAGGGTGGCATGCAGGATTGGTTGAACACATCAATGATGATGAGCAACCAGTCCTGTGCTTGCGTCCAGCCGTGCCTTCTGACGTCACTGAATTCAGCAGTGACGTGCGCTTTGTCTTCAAAGAGTGGCTGCCAACAACTTGGTAAATGATTGTGCACCGCGCGACTCTGCAAGCATGTCTTTCCGATGCCTGGTCTCCAGCATGTGCTCGTTGCCCTCCGTCATATTTTGACTGAGCATGCATGCTCTAGCTTTGTGAGGCACCAAGTGTTGCCAAAGGTAGGAAGCTCGCACTGGAGGCGGGACAGCTAGAAGGATTCCCAGCTGTTCCAACTCTGTAAGTGGCCATACTGTGATGACAAGTGCTCATTTAGGGCACTAAGCTGAGTGGTAAAATTAGGTGCCCACCAATACTCCTAAGTAATATGTGAAAAAGGTACATGTTATTGTGTTCACGCTAACAGTGTTGCACAAGTGAACATGAGTGATTCCGACTCCAAATTCAGAGGCCAGTACGGGCCCGCCGACACCGAGCTCATCGGTGAGTCTGAAGCCAGTGAGTGCCAGCAAAGAGAGGATCTCGTCACCGGCTACGCCTTCAGGTTCGTCCGTCTATCTTTTGTGAAACCTCGCCCGTGCTCCACTGTAGAAGTCTGATGCGTATGGACCACGGTGTAAGATATATAGGTGAGGACACACAGCACGGCAAACGCTGCAACGCAATCGACCAGATAAAGTCCCATTGGCGAGTGCCCGAGTAGCCTCAGCCGACAGCATGTCCGCCGTCCAGACGGTGGAACTGAGGAAAAAAGAAACAAACAAAGCATGGAACTCTTTTGTTCGGAGCGCTGCTCTTATCTTGAAGGACACTGGCTTGAGCACTGCGCCGGAGATCCCTCCGCTTCAACGCGTTTATAAAACTGTTGTTGCTGCCTGTGAGGGACAACACTGGGGTCAGTGACGAAGCAGTGTCTAAGCAACACGTGTAGTGCAAGTACCAAATTCTCCATGATCTGGGGTGCCCAGAAAACAATGTTAAAAACAAGCATGTCTCCCATAAAGAAGCATGGGAAACCAAGCCTGCGACATACCGCCACTAGCCGCATAACGAGGAGGAGTTTGGTGGCGCCGCTTGCCACCAAGGCGAGGAGAGGACTTTGTCTGGCAGCTGGGACGCGTGCAGTGTACACACCTATATCCTGTGTATCTTACATTGTGATATGGACATTTGCACAATTTATCCCTTTATCTCCAGGAAATTTCAAAGTACATATACTGATGCCCACGCCTAAAATTTTGTACAGGTAAAGAAGAGAGAGTTTCAGCTGCATTAAGTATGTCTAAGTTATATCTGATTAATTTAAATGAGAAATGGACCGATTGTTTCGCCATTCTGAAACTATATCGCCCCAGTTAGAGGTGGTCATGTAGTGTATGGTGTAATCGAGGGGAAGCAGTGCTGGCTTCAGATCATTGCTACTTTTTAACGGTCTCCATCAATAAGACAGATTACTGTACAAGGACAGGAAGATGCACTTACACTTAAAATCACCAGTAGAATCCAAGTAAGATTCCACAATCTGAACTTCTCTAACAAGCTGCAGTTATCTCGAATAATTTTATGGTGACAAAGAGATGTTTTTGTGCATGGTTGAAACCATACCTGACCTTCCCATTTTGTTTTTTCAAAATCTGGTGACTTCACTTCATCCGCGGCTTCCTAGACACCCTCAAGTTCTTTGATGCTGATGCAGTCTGAGTAGCTTCATCTTCACCTATTTTAAGTGGCTCGGCATGTCGCTGAAACAAAAGGTGCATCTGCGGCGGCTGTAATTTGAGCACACTGAAATTGCCAACATGCAAGAAACAAACACAGTTCTCGGTGAATGTTATTCTTGTTTCGAAACAGCGAAGAAACGCAGAGCAACGGAGAAGCATCACCGTGGAAGACCCCAACCCATGGTGCTCCCACGTGCGGCTCACAAGCAGGTAGGTATCTGCCGCTCACAGATACGTTACTTTGGAGTAATTAAATGCGCCGTAGATTGAGGCAGCTGAGCATTCTAGACCTGACCGAATATATCGGTGAGCATCTTACGGGAAATGTTTATTTCAAATGTTTATTTTGAGCCAGATTGTCCGCAATAAGCGCTAAAATCTCTTGCATCAATGTTTTCTTTCGCGTTTATTTCAGTGACGCTCTAACTTTCTGTGTATGTTTTCACTATTGTGTAAACTGTATCAGTGAGCTACTTATCTTGTATAGCGTTAGTTCTTTTTTGTAAAGTTCCTCATACGTGTAGTGCACATGTCATGTTTTATTTTTTGTATTATTTCTTTTGGTGCCTGCATCACGACTGCTTTTTCCGTGTCACCTTTTCCAACATTGTTTTTGTGGGAAAAATAAAGGTAACTATTATTATTTTAAACCTGTAAAGGTCGACATGAACGAAGACGTTGTGCAAGATGCGCTACGAAGACGCCGCGAGGCACTTTCAAAGTGGAAGACGAGCGCCTCTTTGGCATTGCGGCAGGTAAAACGCTTCACCACTTTTTTTTATTCTTCTACATTATCTTTTGTATAGAATCTGCGTATAAGAGCTCTGCCTCCACATTTGTGCTGAGAGAGGTCATTTTTTTTCTCACCACAGCCATGGCTCAGTTATTATGAATCCTATTAGTTGTATGGATAGTCCCACTATATAGACAGCAGTTTCACGGACGAACTGGGTAAACATGCATTTTTGCCTCGTCAGAAGGGACAACTCACATTGTGAATGATTTTTGGGTAGGACTGGAGGTGTCCATATTAACGAGACATGACTGGATGAATAAATTTGCACAGTGCAATTGAACGTGATCTCTTTATACTGTCTATAATAAGTTCAATTAGCAATAAAAAAAAAAAAAAAGATTTTCACTGCACTAGTTTTTTGATCGTATTTCAAATGTCAAAAGTATGTCAAACATCCATACCAGTATCGCAAGTTTATGAGAACAGTACTTAAAATGCCTGTATCAATATTGCTGGTTTATCAAAAAATATTTTGTACTGTATTCGTCATACAGTGGAACACTAGTTCTGTTTATCAGTAAACAGTTTTAAAGAAACTATTTGCCTCATCAGTATATTCATTATATCAGTATCATAAGTTCTTGCGACACAGCTTACCACAGTTTTCTGTTTTCAGCGAAATTTTGGATATGCTCGAAACGTTAGCGCTGGGGCATTCAAGCAAATTAGGCAGAAAAATATTGACATGGGAAAAAGTATTCTTTCGTACAATCATCTTACGATTTATATAATTTATAGCTACTATATTTCATTGCACCCTAACCTCTTAACTGGCGAGCACGTCTTTTGAGCACGTCTATTGAGCACACTTTTAGTGTGTATGCATGTCGGTGTTTTTACGTATTTGGGCCTAGGACTGCGCTCAGACTTACAATGAAACAAATAAAGTGTATTGTTTTGCTGAGTACGCACGTGTCCTTCGCCCTGTGCATGAAAAGTCGGAGGAGGCAGCCCAGAGGACGCTAGCCGAAGAGTCGGCAGACTTCTTCACCAAGAAGTGGTCGCTGGCCGAAGCACAGCGGCCGGAAACCGACCCGGCAATCGGTAATTCCGAGCCGTCGCTGACCGGGTCAAAGCGAGAAGATGGCAATGACAAAGAAGCAATCTCTCCAGATGCAGACGAACCTGCTGCTGTGGAGGACGAAGAAGGTGCGTCATGTTTTGTTGTGGGGTCAAACCAGCTTAGTAATCGAGGTGGCAATGTGGGCATGACAGTTCATAGTCGCTAAAATGAATAAACAGCGTGCAAAGAATGAAGACAGAGTAAGGAACTAAACAGGACAGGCGTTTGTTCTGCTTAGTTTCTTATTCTCTGTCTTTGTTTTTCTTGTGCACCCTTTTTAGTGTTGAAGCACTAGTCTGAAAACCAGGGAAATGGGTGGCACAATGCTTCATTGGACACTATAAATCATTCATAAACTTTTCTAGAAAAAAAATTTTTAGTGCAATATTTATATAGAAAGACACATTTTAGGTTGGGGAGTGATTTGGAAACATATTTCTACTTGGGCTGTTGACTCTGCAATAGAAGCAGATTTTGGGATCGCTCAAATGAGTCTTGCGACATAAATATTGTGCAAAACTTTTGGTGTTTCTGGTTCTTTGTACAGTCGACTTCCTTTAATTTGATCTTGACGGGACATGCGAAATCGGGTCATATTATCCGAAAGTCAAATTAAAAGATGCATTTGAAATTCTGAATATCCAGCACTTTAGGTCAGGGGGGCTAACATTTTTGTAATGGGTTGCTGCACACCGTTGCATGGTAGTGACAGTGGCTGGTGTATGTCCTTTACGCGTTCATTGCGGCGGCGGCGGCGGTGGCTGGCGGCCGACGGTTCCACCGCGTGCACCGCTGCACCGCTGCGGTGTTGCAGTTGTTTTGTGTTGAGACCTGGCAGTGTCCCGTGTCTCAACATGTGCTCTCTTTCTCTCTCTTCGCAATTCGGCGCGCGCTTCGAAGTTTGAAAACGGGTTTTTTGGCCGACGGGCGCGGCCGATCACACTTGTAACTTTCTCACTGCGTAATTCAGAATTCATGATTGGCCGTTCGTAATTGTAGCGTCACGCACGATCAATTGTGCTTGTAATTTGCCCACCTATCGTAGAATACCGCTCAGCCGCCCATTCCCAAATTTGTAAGATCTGAGAAAATGTGCGCAGTACATTGATATGTAAAATCGATGACCGGAAAAGAGCCCATCCCCCACTTTTCGCGATTATCTCTAAATTTTGAGTGGGTGCTTGCCCGATATTTTACGGTAGGTTGAATTAATTAATATTTTATATTTCAAGATCAAAATAATGAGCTTTTTTTTATAGAAATGTATGGGCCTTTGCCAGGAACTTCGAATAGGGTCGAATTTAACGATAAGTCAAATTGACCTAGGTCGAATTAACGCAAGTCGACTGTAGCATGCTTTTCTGTGAGCAAGGCACAAAAAAAAGTTACAAGGTCTCTTCAAAACTTTTGAACATTAGATTTTCTGCTGTTTGCTTACGAGCTCATTATATGCTCACAGTCGCTACGTGCAATAGCTAAGCTTGTAAGTGCCAATCGGAAGCTCAGTTATTCACAAAACGTGTGATTCACAATGTCGCCGGTTTTTCGTTTTCGAACAAGTGAGCTCTCCCTTTATGTGCAACTTCGTCGTGCACACGCCGCACAAAAAGAAACCAACTTTTCAAGGCACCCCGAATGCATGGATATCTGTCGAGTCTTGAACCTATCCATGCCCCCCAATTTTTCATTTCATAGCCAAAATATGTACAACTACCATACGTTTTGGTGTACGAGTTTTGATTTTATCCCGAAGTTCCGGTGGTGCATGTTATACAAAGGTGTGCCTTATTTGCACATTTTTGTAAGTCCTGACCTAATTAACATTGTGAATTTTCTGGGTGGGGTTATACTTCTCTTTAAGTTTGTTTGCGGGAATATTGAGACTGGCTCCAGCTTGCACATATTTCGAGATCACAGTACGCATTTATATTGGGGCTAACCAATGCAGTATTGCTGGCCATACAAAGAAGTGCAGCCTATACAAGAGGTGCGACTTATATGTCAACGTTTCCGTGAAAACAGTTGTTTATAGAGGGTGCAACTTATAGACCGGAATATATGGTACACTTGAAATGTGGGATTATGCTTAAGGGGGACACTAGCTAGAGGTTGAACTTCTGAACTACTCAAGTGACTGGAATGAATTTTGCAGGGGAGATTTAACTTCAGATGTAGGTGTACTGTGCAAACTTTCAGCTCTCTAGGACAACTTTACATACCTGCAGAGTGACACATACCTGCATGTGTCAGTCTTCATTAAGAAATCTATGATATTCAAATGAAGCTATTAAGCATAATTTTAACTGCTTAAATATAAAAGTAGGGGATGTGGGACTTCGGGCTATGTAGTTTTTATAACTCAAATGTAAATATTTCAGGAAGAGTGGTTACCTCAAAATATGAAATACCATATCTGTCCTATGTCAATTTTTGAAAACATAATTTTTTCTCAATGAGAACTTTAATTTAAAACAAAATAAAGTAGATAGCCCGATTCCCCAGTAAATTCCAGTTCATAAACATCTTGATTGTGGTATCAGAATAATTTTACCTTCCGAACAAAAGATTCCTTCGTATGAAATTTGCAGCAAAAAGCGGAACTCACAAAAATGCATTCAAACATTGAACTCCTTTGCTTTGTTACTGCCTACAATGTGTGGAAAATATCTTTTAAATAAAAAAGCTATTTGGCATACGGTTATGAAATTTAGTGTAAGGGTGTATAATTAGTTTCTAAAACCGAAAACCTCAAAATTGAAAAATGAATTTTTTAAAAAAATTTTAAAACTTAGGCTTATGTCCCCCTTAAACGGGCACTGACAGGGTGATGATGAAAATACTTTCATTTAGAAAGGGCTGGCTCTTAGGCCTAAAGTGGGAGCGGGGAGGGGGAGGGGGGGGAGTTCAGATACGAGCGGTCGATGCCCGCGGCACACGCAAACCTCCACAGGGAATGCAGTGTGTCGCGGGCCCGGACGCCGTTGCCTGGGGTGGAACAGTCGAGGAAAGTCCGGATGTGTTGTGGGAGGTGCTGCTGCTGGAGGCTCTGGTAGCCAGGACAGTCCCACATCACGTGCTCGACGGTTAAGTCGGCTCCGTTGTACACGACGAACACGATATAGCAGGTGCAACCTCCTTCGTCCAAGTCCGAGTCTGCACAGGCAGCGACGGTTCGATGTCTGTCTTTTTGGCGAGTCTGCCATTTTGCTAGGATGTCCTCGGTTAGCGCAGCCCCCCGTGCGGGCCTTGTGGATTAGAACCGAGCTCCACGCGCCAAGGTTTTATTTGTACATGACATATGAAAGCTCGACTAGCCAGAGCACAATTTGAGGCTCGAAATTAATTTTCTTCTGCCCGAAAACCACCGATAGAGAACTGGCCATTTTGAGTTGTGCTCACTCTCTTCCCCGTGGTCACGTGCCGTTTTCTGTGGTTCACACACAACCACCAAAAATAATAAAAGTCGTGGGTCATCGGAGGAGCACACTCAATACTAAAAATAGGCTGAAAATATGACACCCATTTTTTTGTGGCTTCTAAAAAGTTACAAATACGTTGATTGAAAAAAGATTTTGCACAGCCTCATGACTTCGGTAACTTTCTCCTCCTCTTTATTTCTTCTTCCTCCCCAGTCCAGTTTCCGGTTTCGGTTTCGAGCAGTTCTGTTTTTTGACTTTATTAAAAATATATGTGACGCCGTAGCAAAATATTGATTGGGTAGTCTTCAGACATCATGATGGATAGCCTGGCAAAAAATAAGAAGCAATTTTTGCGGGGGTGTCAGTGTCCCTTTAACAGTGTTCTCGTTTCCCTTCCCAAGATGACGACCTCTTGAGCGCCGACCATTATGTGCAAGAAGAGAAACTGATGTACAAGATGGTTAAGCCGACCTTTGTGCCGTCGGATGAGAGAAAGCTTAATGAGTCTTTGATATACCATGTGCCTTCTGCAAGAAAAAGGTTTGTGTCTAACTGAATGTACTTGAATCCTTAACTTTTTCAGCGCCTAGCTCATTTGAGATATTTTATAAATTGAAAACAGACGACAGATAATGAGATCTCTAATGAGCCGTGCATACAACCAGTCAATTGTTTGAATGTATTTGCTGAAGTTGCATGAGCACTAGGAAACCAGGACCTATTCTGTGAGTACCTGACTGAGACGACAGCTAACTTGAAATGTCACTCATCATCTACCTTTGACTTATCTGCCCACCTTTGGCAAATATTTTTTTGCATTTGTCAGGACACTCACCACAACAGATGAATGTTTCTGTCCAGGATATCTGTGTGTGACTGAGCTTCAGTCTGCAGATCTGATGGTTTCATCTAATGGTGCCAGCTTTGAACACGTCACAATGACGTTTCGACAGGATGCGAGCGTGTAACCTTTCTATCTTTGTGTTATCCAGTGTCTTTGTTAACGAAGGAAGTAGACTACCATGCTGACAGCCGGGAGCCCGGGGACGAACTGAACTTACAACCAAGCAGGACGTTTCTTTCTCTCGATTTGGTGCCAACCAGATGGAAAACAGATTAGTGATGCAGAATGTGAGCATGTTACGCACCTCTTGTAGCTGACATTTTCAACAAAGAATCTGTATTGGTTAAAAAACAAAATGCCCTCTACATGCCTTGTAGCGGCAACAAGAAAGAGGCAAGTGTGCTCTCTGGCATGTGGCTGTTTCTTTTAAATAAAAGTTTGAATGTTGCGGTGCAAAAGTTTGATTTGTTTTATGTGTTGATCCTTTATTTCAGTTTCCTTCCTTTGTGCATGCACACTAGTGTTCATATTACCTGGAATAATTTTTTCATGGCTTGTTTTCTGTATGAGCCCAGTTAAGACTATCATTGTACTATATTACTTGGTTGATGGAAAAAATAAAGAAGTGCAAGTTCATTTTGCTACTAGTTACATAAAAATCCAACCTTGTGCTCATGTAGAAAGTTTGAGTGGTGATCGACTTGTTTCAGCTTGGGAGATTCTTGGAATTTAATATTTTGAGATTCATCTCTACTGACCCCATATCTGCAGAATTTGCCACAAATTATAGATAAATTAGTTATGTGAAACAAAATCAATAAAAGTATGTCAGGTATGCCACTTATATTGTTCTTTGTCCATTGAACACTTATTGTTATTGGTATCTTGTATCTTATTTCAGGAACTGTACTGGTTTGACTCCAGTGGTAACATCAACTCCGTGGAAAACTTTCTGAATGAACGTCCTTCCCGTTTGCCAAGTTACAGCGACACCGAAAACATGTTTCATGTGAGATACTCGAAGGTGGGTCACTCCAGTGCTTGCATGCAGTACTCTTAATTGGAAATCAAAATTTAGTAGTCTGCCCGTGCACTATACATAGTATTACGTCAGGAGGCATCTTTAGTTTTAACACAGAATGTGTTATATGGCTGACACCTATAGTCCGTTGCAACCCTAAGAACGATAGGCGAGGGTAAAACGGGCCTGGGAGGAGGAAGCAGACGGAACACTGGGGAAGAGAGGGGGAAATCTCCTTCTTTCTTTCAGCGTTCCGTCTGCTTCCCTCCTCCCGGCCTGTCTTGCCCTCGCCCTTCGGTCTTAGGTTGCAACGGACTATAAAGATTTCCGGTTAGGTACCTGCAACGGAAGTTGGCAGGCCGACTGCCAGCCGAACGCTGATGCAGCGCTCGTCTCCTGACTGATTGGTCACCAGTGCCTGCCAAATCTCTTCTTCAAGTGCATCCATGTCACTTCCGGCTGGGGTAAAACATCACATGTTCAGACATATAGCGGGGCTCTGCTCCATGAAACGAGCATGCTGCAGACTTCTTCAGAGGAAGAGTGCGAGAGAGCGGCAGAAAAGAAACGAAAGCAGACGCTCACTTTGCCACAAGTATTTGGTCCTCTTTTGCTATGAGCTGGCGACAGGGTTCTGCTCGGCGCTGCCGCATTCCAATTGCTCTGTTTTTCGTACGCTTCGTTTACTGCGTCTCGCACTCCAACGGGCTTCGAGAAAGTCGCATTCACGCGCAACCACAGGAGATGGCACCTACAACTAAGGCATCCACACAGCACTCATTTAGCCCGACACAGGTTCGCTTTGTGCCATCCTGTCTCCACCTGTATACACAGTTTCTCCAACTAACACATCACATGCTGTGTTACCACTGCCTTTGCCATGCCAGTACGGCAGAGGGGCAACTTTTTTTACTAAGGTGTAGGCACGCAGAAATTTGATTTTAAGTTTAAAGCGAGTCTCTATAACAAAAAAGAAAACCCGATACTGGGAAGAGTTAAAATAAAGGATAAGCACACACACCGTTTCAGGGTCCCAGTCTCGGGCTTTTTCATTATGATGTAATTCACCAGCTTAAAAAAGAAAATATTCAATTTTGGCTGAATATTTTCAAATAGAATATTCAATAGTTTCTTCAAGTCTTTCACTACTATTGTGCACCATGCTTAAACAAATATTCGGCTGAACTCGTGAAGGTTGTTTCTCAACCTCCCAGTTGTCCACTTCTAAGCTCAGTTAATTTTAATATGACAATATTTAGTAACTGCGGCATGCAAATGACAGCTTGGTCGCCAGCTGTCTTAATTGAGAGAGTATATAAGTCTGCCTTCTATGTGCAAATAATCTTCTATTTTAAATCTAACAAAAACATTGAGAGCCCTTCTACCCGTCATGGAGAGGGAAGTCCAGCGAGAGTTCAGGCGCTCTGGTGGGATTTGCTATGTCGGGCTGAGAGCAGCGGCAACGGTGGTTTCACGTTGGCGACATGCCCATTCTCGCTCCTGGGCGCGCCGACGCTCCTCATACTCCCGCTGCTCCTCTTTGTAACGCCCAACACGGGTGCGACCAATGTGAAGTCTGAAGTTCAGCTGATGAGGACAGTGGGCGCGATCTTCGGCAGGTGGCCTGCAGAAGAGCGCTGGCATTGCGCAACATCAAGGGGAGAGACAAGCGCCGCGTGTGAGGAAGGCGCACGCGTGTGGGCGCCGGCGTGTGCAGCATTAACTGCTCTAAAGCAAAAAGCCTAAAACGAATGGCATCTTGCACGCGTGTTCGCCAACGCTTTATTTTGGTTGTTTACTTTGAAACTTTTATACAGGGGAAGGCGATGTGTGCGGGCGCCGGTGTCTGCCGCGACTAAGTGTACAAAATTGTTCGTGGCACGCAGCGGTCCTGACCCCGGAGACGATCTGCCAGAACCAACCATGGGCAGCTTCGCTGTAGAAAAGTAAGCCCGAGATGATGGACAGCGGTGGCTGTCAAGACATTTCTGCCTGACATCTGCATAATTGTGACTAGTTAGCCCCACTGAGGCGCGTTCACCGAGCATTTGTACTCTGCAGCGAACAAATGCCCGCAGAGTCCCGCAAGCTTCGCAGGTATTGCTTCGCAGCAGTGTAATGGGGCTAGGTGAGAAGCTCACCCAACGGGGCTAACTCGCCGCAATCAACACTTTGAAAGTGTAAAGAGCTTGTGTTTTCATCTCGAAGCAACGATCGAAGAGCGTATGGTTCTAAACTAATACAGTTGCTGACCGATTTTCTCGACTTCGTAGGACTGAAAAAATGTCAAAATAATAAAGCAGTCCGAAAATCAGCAGATTAAAAACCTTGGCCTTTCACGGCCTGGGCTTAAAGCTGCCAATAGTGCCTTGCTGCAGGTAATGCCCCCCCCTTATGGCCGATTCACACGACGGACTGATCCGCGGACGGATTGATCACGTGACGACATGTCCGCGGATCGTCCGTCTCCCAAGCGCATCCACACGAGGGACACGACGAGCAGACGCCAGCGAGGACGGACCGAACCTGTTCGCCACCCCACAGTGCCGCGAAACTCCAACATCGCACTGTGGCACCGTTGTCCAAGAGAGAAATCGACGTTTGCTACCGCGATAATAAATCGTACGCCGCTGTTACGTACAGATCGAGACAAAACACCGTGATAGGCTTCGCGCGAAGCGCCACAAGCTTTACTGACCCAAAGCATGAGAGTGACACAGGCATGGTCCTGCTCGAGAAGGGTTCCGCGTAGAAGCGACGAAGTTCTGGGCTCGCGGAGGGGCGTTCGAAGATGCCTTCACGCACTCCGCGCTCGTGCACAACACTCAAGTACACCACAGCCACAAGAGAGGTCTTGCTCGGTGAAATCCTGATTGGACGTGCAAGAATTATCGCGGCGTGCTAGACGAGTTTTGACGGGAGCTTCTTGACGCGGACCCGGAGGAGTACCGGAACCTGCGTCGCGTCAGCCAGACAAGTTTCTGCAGTTTCTTTCACACGTGAAACCAAGAAACGCGCGACAAAATGAACCAGCGAACGCACAACACACAACGATGCGCCATTTTTGTTTTCATCGCCCAGAAACAAAACAAAAAAGAGAAAACAATGTACCGTTGCCAGACTAAACGCTTTTCAAGTCGATCTCCCGCTAAAAGTCCGCGAGTGAAAAAGGCGCTCGACTTTATCAGTCCGCGCGTCCGCGGACGAGGCGCGGATCGCAGGAATCGGTGACGTGCCGGTCACGTGGTACACGGTCCGCGGACGAAAATCGCGATTCGGTCCGTCGTGTGAATCGGCTAAGTTATTACGTTCGGCCACTTTCTTTTAGCTCGAGAATCGCTGCCTCTTTCTAGCGTTATGGTCGAGTACTTTCCATGCTTCTTAGCGACACTTGGCAGCAGCAGAAGAACAGATGGGACCATGACGTCCATGCCAGCCTAGCAAAATGGTAACAATGACGGTAATAATGATGTGCAGCTAGAGAAAAATAAGCCGTAGCATAACGTCACCTAGCGGTGGGACTTGGCAGTACTCAAGTAGTGCTGCCAAACCAAGCCAATCCATGTGCAGCCAGCATAGAATTTGAAATGGCGGTTTTCATGGTGTTTCCCGCCGTTCACTCACTACGATTTTGTCCGTAGAACCGAACTTTCTTATTTCGAGCTGTCCGAAACGTTGGTCGTGACTACGCACCATTTCTATCAGGTAGCCCACAGTTCCTCCTTTAGGTCAGAAATATCAAACAAGTCCGAATTATTGACGTCCGAAAAAATCAGTTGGCGACTTTATTTGAAGGTCTGAATATTCGCACAACACTTCTAGGGTGCCCAAGATCCGTCTCCAGCTGGCACGTTTGCACTGCCTTAATTTTTGTTCCTTTCTATTTATCTCCGGCGACGTCACCGCCGACGCTGGTGGTGACATGGCAGTGAAGGTGAGGGTGGCAGATGTCCGTTCTGCCGTTACCCGCTCTGTAGTGCTAGCACGTGGTGACGCCAAGATGTCCGTGTTTGCCCCTTTGCGGCGGCCGGCCAAGGTTTCACCGTGGCTTCTGCCAATTAAGTGAGTCGGGATCCACTAACGGTAACATCGTGCACAGTTATTGGCTAGTTGACAGAAGCTCCAGCTGCCAATGAGTTGGGATGCAGCGAAAGTCAGCCACACTGATACACACTCGTTTGTCTGCTATGCCGCCACTTTTGTGGCCAACCACCGATCATGGCAGTTTGTAGCTTTCTCTCAGCGGCTCTGCATGGCACATCTTGTCGCCGCTTCGTGATACTTCGGTGCGTCAGAATGCGTGCAGTCGTGTAGTATCACTTCTGCGTGATGCACTGTTGGCGGTCGTACGTTGCACTGGCTAAATTTCTGCCTACAGCTGGGACCTGATGCCCGTTGAGGCTGACTAACTTCCGGCTGTATAAACGCACACGAAATTGTTAAATGCATGTATAGATAGTATAGGATGCTAAACAATACCTGGTGCTGGTATCGGTTTCAGGCACCATAGCTTTTACTACAGGAAATACAGAAAGAGGTTTCACTTTCATACCCTGTCAACAAGGAAGCCTGTAGATCAAAGTATTCCAGGACTGGGCCTAATGTTATGTCTGAGAAAAATAAATCTCGGACTCAGTGCCATCTTATGAAACCAGTCACTAAGCTGCATGTGTGTGGAAAAAAGTAATAAAGGAAAAGGATTAAATGGGGGAAAGAATTTGGCTATGCAAAATGGCTTCCCACAGGCCGTGCTGTATACAGTAGAACCTCATCGATACGTTCCCGCGGTTTTTACGTTTTCCCGGCTTTTACGTTCAAAGCCGCCGGCCCCGCCAAGCCCCCAGTTCCCCCCAAGGGCCTTCGTCGTCTTTTGCGTTTTCCCGGATTATGCTTTTTCAGCGGTCCTCTTTTCTAGCGGTCCCCTGAGAAACGCATCAACCAGGTTCTACTGTACTGTATGTATATCACATTGTGCCACCTTTTGTCCCTTTCTACAGCTTCTCGACTTCCTTGGCAGATTTGTCCAGTGTTCATTTTGATCACTTTCCTGGGGATTCTGTCTAGGCTTCCGTCTACAATCCATACAGCTGCGATGCGAGAGCAATACATGGAACTGGAGATAGAAGTCTCGTCCCTCAAGTTTCACCACCATCCGTTGTTCAGCAGGGAGCACGTGCTGGCAAGCAACCCGAGCACCCTCTACGAGAGCTACACCCTCTTGGTTCTGAGCATCGAAGACTCCAACGCACAAGGAAAAGGCAGGTTCCAGGCCACCTTTTTGCTATCAAGGGCTAACCCTCGAAGCATCTACAAGGTCGTGTGTGCTCCCGCTAAACTGGTCCCCCGAGAACTTGAACGCTGCAGAGATGAAATGATCTAAAGTATTTCTTCATGAGTTAACGTGGTCCCAAATGAGAGGAAAGGGGGAATGTTGCCTGACGGGCTGCCGATCCTCGGACTCCTAGTGAGAAAGCTCCTTTAGCCAAGCGTCCCAGGGAGAAGTAATGCCAAAGCTTGATGAATGGCAGCTCACCCAGTAATGACACAGACCCGGTGGCTGGACTCAGTGGGTCTGAAAGATTGGCCATGCCGGGACAAAGAAAGAGGTAACCAACTCGATGGTAACAGAGATAGGAAAAACTGCAGCTTCAAGAGCTTCCCTTCGTGTTTTATTCTTTCAGATGACGTAATGTGCATGCACTCGGGGCATCCAGCCGCTACGTCGTGATAGTGTGCTGTGCATGTATTTTTTTAAATTTCTTTGACGCTGCTCCCTGCCCGCGTTCCCACGCCGGCGCATCGGCATCGGGAAGCGGCGCTCTGCGAGCTGTGCCCTCCGTCACCTGTTTACCCCGCTTTCCCAGTTTGCTGTTTGGTCGGTGAAGAAGGGGAGGGAATTCATGGGTCTCCATGCTCCTCCTGTAGGCTGGCCTGTCGTCTGCGGCCTTTGTAATAAGCGTGGGTCGGCTGCTGATACACTTAGGAATAATCTGTTAAAATGCACAGTACTTTGCTCAGGACCATGTTGAACTTCAATAAAAGCGATAATCTGAAAAAGGCGATTTGGTTATAACGAGGGATTACTGTATATATATATTTCTCTCTCACATTCTTTATCATGATGTATCGCAAAATCAAAATACCTCAAGAGCTACGCTCTAATTTCGCATTACGGAGAAGCGTAAACGTCTGTATTTACATCGAAAACTTTCTTGAGAGGTCGCCCCACGGTCTGCTTTGCAAGCTGTTTTTGAATGCATGTACAGTAAACTTTCGTTAATTCGACCTCGACGGGACCTTGAAATTTGGTCGAATTATCCGAATGATCGAATTAAAGAAAGGACAGAAAAACGGTTAAAATTAAACTTCCTCTTATTGTCCAAAGTACTCACGGATGGTCTGCTGCCGTCTGCACTTAAAACGCATGTTCAAAAGCAGGTTTCGGAGAGCAACGTAACTAAACGTCAATCCCCCAAAAATCGCGGCGGTACAAAAACAAAAAGAAAGAAACGAAAAAAGTTTTACGAGCTGACTTTCGCGTGCCAAAAGTCAGACTCGGCGACAAAAAAAGAAATAACAAAAAAAAAAAGGAAAAGAGAATTTGCGTTTTTTGGACGCGCCTGATGAACCGCACACGATGCCTACAGAGAAGCGCTTTGAGAGCGCTTGCTGAAAAGCTTCGAGCCGACTTTAGCGCCAAACAACCAAACCTTCGACAACCAAGAAAAAAAAAAAAAGAGGGGGGGGAAAAGAGAACTTATGCTTTTTGGTGCACAAGATGGAGCACACACGATGCTCACACAAAAAATCAGCAGAACCCATCCTTTGGGAATGATTATCTACGTTAATGCGAATAGCATCAAACGGTGCGGAGTTATGCGCGTTCGTCAGGTGGCCGGCACACTCTAGATACGCCAGCCCACTCTTGAGGCGTATTCTAAATTTGTTGACACTTTCACAGCCCTGCGCACGATCTCCGCAGCCCAGCACGTGCGTTTGTGTCACTTAGGAAGGTGAGCAAAGCACGCGCCATACGCACAAACACTCAAAATGGTACCGACCAGACTTTTCTGGCGTCTCAGCTAGTCTCAACCAACGGTACTCTAAACGGTTGTTTATATCTTTACCATAGGACGCGCTTACAGCGCTGTCACAGCTACCGGTGCGCGCGCGTTCCATGCACGAGGGTTCATTCCGCCTCGTGAGGCTGAGCACGGCCGCTACATCACCCTCTCCCGGAGCGCGGGAGAGGGTGAGCTAGCGGCCGTGCTCAGCCCTCACGAGAGCGGAATGAGCCCTCGTGCATGGAACGCGCGCGCACCGGTAGCTGTGACAGCGCTGTAAAGCGCGTCCTATGGTAAAGATATAAACAACCGTTTAGAGTGCGTTGAATGACTGCCTTCATAGCTCTGTGGTTAGCGCGTCTGCCTGCTGATCAAAGGGTCAACGGTTCGAATCCCAGCCGGCGCCGGTCTTTTTTATTTATTTATCGACCCGCGGCGTAAGAGGTTAGATAGCCAGATAGATAGATACATAGATAGACGAAAAGTGCGTGGAAGTATCCAAAGAATGCTATTCGCATTAAAACGCGTTGGCTCTGGGGGTGCGCTGGCTCGTGCGCGCCCGACCACGTGCTATGTCTTCCGCGCTACTCCACGCCAGATTGGTTGCGCTGGCTCGTATCATTTGCTATGGTCCATCTCAACGGCGTAGAGGAGCAGGCGCATATTTGCGACGCTTCGGCTTCTTTGCAGCAGAGGGCCCGTGTTTCGGCCAGGACGCGGCAGGTTTTCCTGCCGGGGTGCCGCGGCACAATGTGAGCCCGCTGCCGCATTCGGCCGGGGACGACCCATCCGATTCAGTGCGGGTCTTCCTCGGAACCGGATCCATTCGAACTTTTTCCTCCCATAGAAATGTATGGGCGCCGGCCGGGACTTTTGAACACGATCGAATTACACTGAAAGGTCGTAATTAACCGAGGGTCGTAACTAACGAAAGCTTACTGTAATGGGCCTGAGAATACCCGGATCTAATCGCAAATCTAACTTGACAGGCGTGTCTTGACCGGTGAATACCCTATATCAAAAAAAAAAAAAAAAGCTTACAGGCAAAAGTGAAACTTACAAGACCTTGCCCTCCAAAATTTGTGCATCTGTACATAAACTGAAAAGTGTGGTTTTTTTCTTTTTAGATCAAAAGATTACACGAAGAGCTGGAAAAAAATGGATGCCGACACTGAAATGCACGTCATCGCAGCCTTCAAGAAGAAGTTGATGCAATTTGTGTAAGTGCAGTACTAAACTCCATTCTCCCGCTAAGCTGACGGGGTTATGGTAGCTGCTGGTGCTCGCCACACCAGCCAATGGCCTGTCCTTTCATTACCCGACCCTGAGCAGGAAAGCATGATTGTGTTGATGCAGACAGACGATTGACTGCTCCAACCTAGCACATAGCCTTCATTACCCTGTCAACTTAGGTGTGAATACATTGAGTGGTACCAGAGCTGCATGAAAATGTTACTTGGCTTCATTAGCTTGGCTTTAAATTTGCAGTGAAAAGGGGTAGTTAATCAAGAAATTGAAAACACAACCCCTGGGTGACTTTGCCAGTGTTTAGTGGGTCTGTCTCTGCAATAAGCCAGTATTGTAACCATTTTCTCCCTTTGTATTTTTCTAAAATAAATGTTTGCTTTGAGTAGTTTTGTTAGAGATTCTTGTAGGATGTGTCGAGGTGCTTTTTTTTTGTGTTTGTGCGATTTACGTGCCGCTGCCTCACACAGGGGCATCGGATCTCTTTTTCTCTATTTCGTCATAGTTGCGGTATTTCCTTGAAACAAACAACACAGCAGTTTCTTTAGTTTCCTTAGTTGTGAGGATTCATCACAAGATTATACTGGGATGTTGAAGCTTGAATGTCACAATTATGGTTTGTTTATCTCATCTATACCTCGTCTGCTCGATTTCTGTTGGGAGACATTGTGCGAGTTTGTCTCGGGTTATCATGCCCTTTGTTCTTTAAACCAACAATGCATTCAAATTAAATCAACTCTGCAGGGTACAGTCGAGCCCAGTTATATCACACCCAAGTATTTCGAATTATTGTTTATTTCAAACAGTCCAAACATCCCCTGGAAAATCACATGTAAAAGTATAGGAGCGTTGTTTTTCTGTATCGAACTCCCATGAACTCCTATGGTGGGGTCACTCGATATAGCTGAACAATGCAGCGCGACCGCCTGTCGCTTTTTCCGCGGTCGCGCCGGCGGCGTGCACATAGTTCGCGTTGCGAGGCTGGCGGCCGCCAAGCCAGCATACGCGCACGGGGATATGCAGCAAAAAAACAACAAACAATTGTAAAAAAAAAGGAAAAAGAACAAGTGGAGGATGGCAAAAGCAAGGGGAATGGCACACGCTCGCGTAGGGAGGGTAGGGAGTGCCCGAACGGTAGCGTCCCGCTCTTCTCCCCGAACACCGCTGTCGCTGTGCGACTCCCTAGCCCCAAAATAAAATACCGTGAAATACCGGAGCAAGCGCCCACCTCGAAATAAAAGATAATCGCGAAAAAATGGGGAATGGGCGCTTGTCTTACAAATTTGGGAATGGGCGCTCAATGTGGAATGTCGGTGGATATGCAACATTCTACAGTAAGCAAAAAAAAAAAGTCTTTGTCAAGTTGAGTGTGTTGCAGTCAAACAGCCGTGTGCCTGCACAAACGCCAAAAATCTCTAGTTTAAAACAATTTTTTTGTTTTAATCGCACTACTTGCACAAACGCCAAAAATCTCTAGTTTAAAACAATTTTTTATTTTAATTGCATAATTGCTGCTGAACACCTTATTTGTTTACTTTTTTCGCCTTTTTTTGCTTTTTGCCCATTTTTTTCTTTTTTGCCTTTCTCTTTTTGCTGCCTGAATTGAGTGAGGTTTCTTTTCCTTGCTTGCTTAACTTTATTCTATGGTTCAAGAGTTCTTTCTTATGCGGCTCGCTTTTTCCGTTCTTTCATTTTTTGAAGATTATTTTCATGTTTTGTTGCGCGGCGCTCGTATCACAAACACTGGTCGCTGCAAACGCCGCGGTGTTTGTGATCTTTACCAACTAAGCTCTACGGTATTTAGCGGCTTTTAGAGGCTCTATTTGGCAAGGTCCTGTTTGTTGCGGCCTTTGGTATTAGCAGAGAAGCGCGGAAATTTCCTAACTGAAGCTTAAGTTAACATATTTTTGTATATCAAATTATCGATATGTCAGAATTGTTTTACGCATTTCCTGCCTTTGGATTCGGTATATCCAGGTTCGACTGTAGGACGCTGTATGCACATCACTTGAGGATCGCACTGCCGGGCGCCGTGACCTGAATGGGGAACTCCGGCTCCTTTGACTTCCAGTGATTCCCGGAAACTCAGAGACCAGAGAGAGAAGCGCTGGGAGGAGTCCTTGACAAAATGTCCCAAGTCTGGGAAGACATAGAGAATCTCAGGAGATCTCAAGGCTACACAGTGACTGAAGTTACGTTGAGGCACAGCAGGTAAATGTCAAATCAGTGATGAGGGCAAACTTTACGTGTCCCACGATCCTCAGAAGAGGCTAGGTCCACAATAACAAAAAGTTTTGGAAGAGCTCACTGTGTATTGTTAAAACGGGTTAAGTAAAGTAGCAACTGCACACGTGAGGTAATCAAAGCTGGTAAAAAAAAATTGCAGTGGCTTAGCTCGGCTATGCCAGGATATACGTAGCGTAAGCTTAGGTTCAGCTGGTTGTTCCCAGCTTTCCTGGTTGTCTAGCATTAGCTTGATTATCATGCTTACTGCTGCTTCAATGAAACACACACACGTATATGCATTATGTGACTACTTCGGGATCCGATGAGTTGCTTCTCCGCTCTTCTTATTGCGGAGGGCGCCGTGTAACCGAGCTTCGCTGCACGTCAAAAGATCCCCAGGTGGTCCAAATTAATCCTCAGTCCTCCGCTGGGGCGTGCCAGATGCTCTGCCGTTGGTTTGGCCAGCTGTGCACCGTGTTGTTATGTATCAGGCAACCAAGCTGCCGCCCAGAACAACCGGACAGCGCGAGCCATGATCTCGAGCGGGTGCATGCGCACGGCGCGTGCATCGGGGACTGACCCACGGCGCCATACCAGTCCTGCCCGTTCCGTCACTGCTCCTCGCGCATGCGCAGCACGGCTCTCCAGGAGCCACACTTGAAACTGCTCAACCCCGGCCAGTGTAGCTTACGCTACAACACTTGAAAAGGTACCCTCCTGGAAGCTTCAGAGCCGGCAGTTGATGTTACATTGTTCTCTAATTTCGCTAAGAGACTTTCACTAGGCTCCTTTCCGAATGCCAAGTCCACTTCCCATTTATTTTGTAGTTGTAACACCTTTTCACATCAATAAGTCCTTTTCGAGTCGATCTTGAAGCCGAGACGACACCACTTTCACAAGGTTGCACAAAGACTGTAAGCAGTGTAAAACGTCATCCTAGCAGGATGGAGGCATGACGCAGGCTACGAAAAAGAGTATACATACTCATTGATGGAATGAGAATGCCAAGGCATCTCTTTCCGATGCTCCACTTCCTCGGTACGCGCTCGTGGCCTTGTGCAGTACTCTGGCTGCGCTTTGCAGTCGTGATCACAGGACACCGAGGCGTTATCAAAGGTAGGAACCTCCTACTGGAGGCAAGACAGCTAAACATCCTCCTGTCCTTCATTCTTTCGGTGACTCATAGATAGAGAACAAAGAAGTGGCAAAGCTCCCAGTAACCTTGCTTAGTTTGGCATGGCAGAGGTGTGACTCCAAGTTGCATCGCAGCAAATTTTAAGTCGCTACGGCAGCAAGTTTTACGGGAGACTGGAACCGAAACTGACCGATTCTGGCACGCGAGATTACGACTCGTTTGTGGGTGGAGTTGACGACTTGTGGCTTTGCCGGAGCATTCGGGCATTTGTCGTTTTCAGTGAGGATGCAACAGCCAGCACTGCCACATCCAAGAATTTCAAGATGAGCTTGGCGAAGAGCTTCAGGTTAGGGAAATGGTTCGACGGGTGGAGCTGATGGAATACGATAGGAAGTGGCGCCGTCCTCACACTACCAAAGTGAGTCAGCTTCACCCGTTATGGGGTTTGGCGCAGTGGCAGCTATGTTGCAATCACTTCAACAGCGTTTTGGCCTGCTCAGAAACACCTTGTCCCAAAGCATTGCTTTGCCAAGTCAGTGCAAGGTTGCTTAATTAAGCTAAAAGCTTTTTTGGTAGGTTCCATGTATCAATGCGGATCATTGTTTTGTAAGCCACAGGAATTGTGTACTACAGGAGGATGGCATCTCCAACAGGAATTTCCACTGGGCAATCTACAACCATTGCCGACAAAGCGAAAATGGCACTCTTAACATTACTTCTCTTAATTATTAACGGCAAGCTCAATTTGAGTCCAAATATACATATATTCGGCCAGCAAGTACAAAAGATCAGGTAGATTAAACCACTTCAAAAGAATCAAAACATTCAATAGTTGACTCCCGACACCTTCAAGCAATAATTTTTTGTAAGAATGATTGAAACCTGAATTGACAATTTTGTTTGACAAGTATAACCCTACTGCCAAGCAAAATGACCTGTATTGACAATATTGTTTGGCAGTAGGTCCCCCACTGCCAAGCAAAATTGTCAATACAGGGACTGCTTTATTCTTCGAACATCTCCATCACTCAGTTATTAATCTAGTGGAATCACAAATTTGTACTGCATGTCAATGTGTGTTCATTGTCAACTGTTCCCTGCATTGTTGTGTGTATATATTTGTAACTTATATTCTCCCTGTAATGGCCCTCAAGAAAGGGCTGACAGTATATTTAAATAAATAAAATGCATGAATAATTTAGCTAGCTTTCACAGATTGCAAAAGCGACACTTGCTTTGTATTGAGGAACAGTTCTTCTGTAGACCATCACACACCAACCACAATGATGGTTTTTTGTGTTATGTGTAGAAGCTTTTTAGTTTTCGTAGGCAGAACATATGTACCGTAGTTTGGGATGCAAGCCCATCAGAAAGGTCATTATTGCAAGGAATTGGAGCAAGGACAATGTTTGTTTGCTGCAAGGTTTTGGGAGGAAGATTTCTTCTTTTGAACACTGGTTGACAAGTCCTGAAGCTCTTACTATTCAAAAGAGCTTTTCCGACCCGTGCTAACGTTCACATTTATTTCGACTCTCTTTTAAAATGAAAAAAGGAGGAAACGGTGTCCTCATGTTGCTTCATTTTCTGAAACGCAGAGGTCGCCAGGAAATTCCTCCCTGGACTCTGCCAATCCGAACGAGACATTCGAAATGAAGCCACTTCCTCCACCCGAACTCGACGAGGGAAAAATTCGCGGAGGAAGTGCCACGTAACACTGGAACAAAAGAGTAAAAAATGCAGGTTTGTGTTTCTGCATTTTTAGATCAAAAGAACCCAAAGCATTGCTTCTATTCAAAGTCTGCTTTACTTTGCTTTACTTGTTAACTTGACTGCTGTAAATGTGCTTTTGCTGAATCTGTGCTGTTTCACCTCTCTTCAGGAACTAGGGAAAATGCTGCTTACCTAACACAAAGCTCACACTTAACGCCGGCAAACCAGTGTCCTCGGTAAGTGCTTGAAGCTCCAGCTCCAGTTGGTTTCAGGCTCCAGTTGGTTTCAGTCTTTGCTCTTTTGGCAGAGTCAGATCAACTTTGCAGCAAAACCGAAATATGCTTGTTGGCATTGCAGAAATGATTTATGAGAGTTCTGTTGTTCCATCCGTTGGTATAATTAATTCGCCATCTACAGGAACATCCACTCAGTGTGCGATAATATGCTACACATACTATCTTATACTGGGTGTCTGACTTCAATTCAAAACAGATCTATAAAAAAAAAAGGACAGTGAAAGGTACACTAATACAGTCTGGGTGGGTGAATTATCAGGGGCCAGGGGGGCACAATTTAGGTAGCTAATCATTACGATAAGTCAAATGATTAACTGGAAGTTGTTAATGAACTTTCTGTTTAGTTAAAATAAACATGTGGTTCTAATTAGAAACTTGTTGAGCGTCCCCAAGAACTACTAAGTTAGTAGATTTTAGGAATGCTTAAAGCAGGTGAAAAAGCGCAGCTGTAGGCTGGAGTTACCGCTCGGGCAACAAGCTCAAAGCTGGCGGTAAGAAAATGTGGATAATAATCTCATCATCCGTGTTTTATCGCCGCTTAGCCTCTGTGCCTGTTGCACAAGCAATAACCTTTAGTGCGCCACACTTCCCATGTGCTATAAGGCCTTCTAAAATTTGCTAACTGGGTGGATTTCTGTCATGCTCAAGCAAATATTTAATTGGAACCATATGTTAATTTTCACTAATTGAAAAGTAAGTTGACAAATCTCACTCTATTTATTTGACTTATTGTGACGGTTAACCCCGTACCTTATGTCCCCCTGGCCATATAGCCTCGCCTGGGCACAGACTGCTTTAGTGTTATGATTATAATGCCTTTGTCCCTCTTGTTCCCCTTCTCCAGGGATTATTTTCGTCATGCTTTAGTGTACCTTTTGCACCTTTTCTTTTTTTTAATATACCTGTTCGAATATAGGGTCAAACACCCTGTACACATAATGATCTCCCAGGCACGTCCTTAAAATTAGTTTTGAATTTCTTACACAGCATTACTTGCATTGCTCGCCGATTTGTGTTGCCGTTACGGGATTCAGTTGGAGCACCTGAAACTGTACTGCAGATAGCTTTGTTAACATTGGCACCGTCGAATGTCATTTTTAACATACTAGCACCGTTATCTACCTTATATTGCAAAAGCAAAGCAAGCAAATTGTTCTTTGTATGTTTATACAGCCGGTTAGTCTGCCTCGTGGGCGTCTGGTACGTAGCCAGATGAGCAATTTACAGGGGTGGAACGTGCGCTATTAGCGCCATTTTGCGCCAGACGCATTTGTCTGCGCCATCCTGCGCCATGTTGCAGAAACTGCGCCATTGCCAATATCTCGCGCATTATGCGGCCAAATCGCAAAACGTGCGCCAAGTGTATTTGGTCTTGGTTTCGGTTTTTATCTACTCGATTGGCAATAATGAGCGCGTTTTGCTTGGTCGGCCTTGCAACTTTGTTCTGTCTATTCTCCCTGTTTATCCCTAGTCGAAAGCGAAAAAACTCGGATTCTAAGCGCTACACCACCTGAGACTGGATGGTTATTTTTGAGCCATAAGCGGTTAAGCAAGTGGGCCGGGAGGTGAGTCGTTAAACGTCAGATTGCCTGAGGCTCTGCGCCAGGGATCCGGACGTCTGCCAGTTGAAAACAAATGAGCAAGATATCCTTTTAGCAGTTCATCGTTAGAAGTTGGAACCGCATTCTCGCAAGATAAATCGTGATTTGATGGAACTGAAACGCAGTCCGATCCGAAACCTTGACAGCCAGCAGCTTTCACGCGAGCGGTGGATTTGCTCGGTGTGCTAGCCTTGCTCCTGCTTATCGCTTCAAATACGATAACTCGATTGATCGTAGTCTGCAGCCTGATAATGAGTTGCGCAATAGGATAAAATTTAAATTTGTTGCCCTGTTCCTCCGCGCAACTACACGTCCGTTGCTTACGCACGTCACGTGGCTCTCACATATAATTACTTATGTTGAGCACGTGCGGGTTGTGCGATAAGCAGTGCTTGCTTGCATTTTGAGCAGCTGAAAGCCACTCAGAAAATATCAAGGACGCTATCTTCAGAATCATAGGTACTTTTTGATTCTCATTAAGGCTCACAAAATTTCAAGTCTTCGTATCTGTTACACTGTTATCCCATGTACATAGGTCCCTAACCACTCATGTTCATGTGCTGCTTCATAGCAGAATTGAAATTGCTCCCGTGCTTGTCTAAGACACAAGCGGAAGTGCAATGAAACTGACCTGAGCTGCTCCTTGCCTGCTCCAGAATAAAGTTTTAGCTGCTCCCAACCTGCTCCAAAACAGCTGTTTCAGCTGCTCCGTGGCTGCTCCCAAGTACATTCCATGAGTTCCACCCTGAATTTAGCCAGTGCGGTACAACCGCTTGCCTGGGGCTCCTAATGTGCACCCATAAATAAACCTTTTCAGAAATGAATATCTCAAATAGATCCTGCGATCATCCAGCACCGGTGCAGCACTGGGCACCGAGGTGCGCCCATTCATCTTCGATCAAGTGCACCGGTGCGCACCGGACCTCCTCGATCAACGAAGCGCACCCTCCCGGTGCGGCTCAGTTGCCTACGCGCACCAAGAAAATCGACGGGTGCGCCGGGTGCAGTCTTATCAGGCATTGCGGCTGGGAGCGGGAATCGAAGATGGCGGGAGTAGCAGCACGCAGACTATCGAGATGGCGATCTTGCAAAACGAACACGCCTCGCAGCTGCACTAGATGAATTCCTCAGCTCTTTTGACGGCGAGACGACGAGCTTCACCATCGCCGCTGATACCGGGCGATTGCTGCGGTGGCAAGGAGCGCCTGAAAGGTACGGAAGCCGAGAGAGCGTCGCGAGGTGTTTCGATGACAGCGGGGTACGGCTATTATCTGGTGTTTCTCTTTTTTGAACCAACATGATGGCCAGCATATACATGTGGAATTGTCACCCGCTTCGTGACCCCATCGACAATCACGCCCACCAGGCTGATTTGTGTGGGACCGTCAAATCCGCGAGTAAAAAATAGGAGAAATTGACAGCAGACGGGCACCGTGCGCTGACCACGCAAGCAAAAGACGCAATGCGGGGTGACGCAGGTGGAGCGCGCCGTGGTGCACCGGCGCGGCGCAGTTGTTCTCGATGTGGCACTGACTTCGCGCTGCACGACCGAGGACGCTGTGCACTGTGCTGGTTTCAGGGTGATTCCGGTGCGAGCTGATCGAAGATGCTAAAAGTAAGGTGCCTCAAAAATAAGCAAATAAAACAAAATTTGTCAATAAAAACATTTTTTTTATTGGTCAGTTTGGGCGGCGGAGGGCTTAGATCTATATTCAGAATCGATTTATACACTGGCAACATACGGTATGTCTGACCACTTCAGAAACAGACAAATTAATTTATGCTTTCTTTTCTCTTTCAAGTGAGGAACAACACAGGAAACGGGACGTTGCAAACACCAGGCTCTATCTCCGGATAGTGTTCAACAACAAAGAAGTCTGTAAGACAAAGCCGAGGTGAGCGAAAACGTTGCTTCGTCGGTCTAGCCTATGGTGCCCTGAATGCTGTCTCCGACCAATGTGATCACCGCGTCTTCTAGACGTGGTCCCTTGATTTCCACTCAAGGAAGTGTCACATTGTTGCCTGTTCTGCTGCAGTTCACTCTCCAGC
Organism: Ixodes ricinus; assembly: GCA_037355805.1. Classification (NCBI taxonomy): domain Eukaryota; kingdom Metazoa; phylum Arthropoda; class Arachnida; order Ixodida; family Ixodidae; genus Ixodes; species Ixodes ricinus. The sequence continues at coordinate 14,717 of JAZHYW010031993.1, read as the reverse complement.
GCGACAGTCCGCAGAAGCTTTGGCAGCCAAAAGTTGGGACACCGCGATGACGACGACACTCGTGTTTGCTTATACTTTTTGCTAGAATTTCTACGACAGACCACAAGGATTACGACGCCCGCAGTGTGACAGGTCGACTCCCGTGACGTTTGTTGTTGGGACCACTTTCGACGCACGGGCACAATGGGACGACGATCATATGCGGGTCGGAGACTCCGTTCGGAGCACGGTAGTTTGGCCCTCCCGGTGTCGTAACGGTTGTCCATGCTTGCCATAACTTCCTCAGGGCTCTCAGTCAAGACTCTTACGGTGACCTGGGGGCAGATATTTACCTCTGCGTGTGCTGCAGTTTCCGCAGTCGCTTACGGTGGAGGTAGTACTTTTCCTCGTCTGCTCAGGGTTACGGCACTTCTCAGTTTTCGTTTTGCCTGTGGCAGGCTCTTGTCTTTTTGTTTCATTGTCTTTGCACTGCCTGAATTCCTGCGAGGCATTGATACTGGAGTGGTTTTTCGCCGAGAGGGAGGCATGTCTGATGAGACCGATCTTGCGGAGCTGCCAGAAAACTTTCTCGTAGAAATTTACTTTGGTGTTGGGCCTTTTGGTCTGCTGCTTTCTGCAACGCACCAGGTCATAAGGAAAAGACATACTATCAGGGTAGGCATGTCTATGTGCACTTTGGTACTGTATTCACAGGGTTACTGCTTTTCGGGTAAACCCGATTTTACCCGATTTTTACACCTCGAACATGTTTCAGGAGAATCGGGTAAACCCGATTTCTCCCCAAATTTCAAAACCACATAATCAACCTATTTATTTTACGCCAAAGAGTTTGCGGTGCAGACACGCTAGGTACGTTACCTGGGACGAGAGTGACCTATAGTTCATTTCGCATGCTGCGTGCAGCACTGTGGACACTACACGACTCTCAACCAACCGCCCAACGAGCGTGCCTAACTCATGGTGATATTTTACGGAGAACGGCTGAGGAAAAGTAACAATAGGCATTGGGGCCTCGGAGGGACATTTTTGTCCTCCACTCTACAGGTGGAACTGCATCTGGCGGCACGCCACGTAGCTTCGGCCCTGCTGCATGCAGCTTGTAAAATGCACTATCAATCCCCCTTCGACCGCTGAGGAGTCAACGCCCAGCAGGGTCTCTCAGGCAGCATGGCCATCTCCGCTGCTGTCGTCCAACCTTTCTTACAAACAACGTCCGAGCGAGTCAGTCGCGTGAACAGATCGGGAAATTTTAACAGGTTTATTCCATAGCGAAATACCTGATCGAAGACGACAGTCCCTCGAACGATCAGGGTTTTTGTGGACACCTGAGGGAGGAGAATTCCGTGGGCGGTAGGGCTTCCCTTGACGTGACCGACGGCAATAGGAGCTGGAAAACCCTGATGTCCCCCTGATTACCAGCTTGAAACCGACCCCTAATTTTAACGCGTAAAGTGCTTCGTTCACACACACCCGTTTTCTTATTACTTTGCGATGTACGAAAAGTCACCGGGAAATCTGTGCTTCAGATTAGCGTGGCTACCAATTCAAGGAGAGACCCGTGGCACGCGACATTCGAAACACGAATGTTTCGGTGACTGAGACGGAACGTAAGAAAACGGTCCTTTGTGAAAAGTTGAACCGAGCTTAACTCCTTACATTACATTACGACGAGCCCTGTGTCCTTGGTTGCCACGGCAACTCAGCGCCCTAGCTCGTCGTCACCGGAACATTCGTGTTTAGAATATCGCGTGCCAGGCTCTCTCCTTGAATTGGTAGCCACGCTAAATACGAAGCACAGATTTCCCGGTGACTTTTCGTAACGTAACGTTAGAAAACGGGTCTGTGTGAACGAGCCTTTAGCGTTAAGGAGCTAGTGATACTCTCCGATAAAAAAGCGAAAAAAAAGAACAAATGTGTTATGACTACACTTGTAAATTCAGCGCCGAAAAAAATCGAATTTCATAATGTTTCCAAAAAAAAAACGATTTCTCCCCGATTATTAGCTTGAAAAATAGCACCCGATTTTTACCCCCGAATTTAGAAAAATATAGAACCCGAAAACGAACAACTTTATGTATACATGCCTTAGCTTTGCTTGTGTGCATTTTTTCTTTAAGATAAATCACTACAAAGGTTGCTCAAATACTAAATTGCCAGTGAGTAGTTCATTCATGTACAGGGTGTCATAAAACAAAATTGACAGGGTGTTTTTATACCACAAAAATAAACTAGGCATTGCCTAACGCTCATTCTCCTGCCCAACGGTAGCGCCAGAGGTCACAACCAGATGCTAAAGTTTCAGCCCTGATCCAATACCTCATTCAAAAGTTATAAGTGATTTTCTGAAAAGTTCAATGGGAAAATGGAGCCCATTTTTGCTCCGTTTTCGGTTTCTGGTGCCATAGAGCCCCATGTATTCGAAAACTCCGTCGGCCGCCATTTTCCCATTGAACTTTTCACGAAAATCACTTATAACTTTTTTGAATAAGGTATCGGATCGGGTTGAAATGTTGGCATCTGGTTGTGATTTTTAGCGCTACCTTTGGGCGGTAAATGAGCCGTTTGGCGATGCCTAGTCTAGTTTTGTGGTAAAAAAAAGAACCCTGTCAATTTTGTTTTGTCACGCCCTGTACAACAGAATCACAAAGCTTAGTCACAGCAATTTAAAAATATTTCTCGAAGGTTAGTTGTTTTTGTATCTGCACGGAGCAGCGAGCCAATTTCTTAGTGTCCTCCTCCCCTAAACTGTGAGGGGAGTGAAAGAGGCGAAAGAAGAGACTGCACTCCCCACACTTTCCAGTCAGCTGGAGGGGGTGAAACCGACACCTCCGAGACTACAGGGGGTAGTGCTGGATCTTTTTATGTCACCTTCCGGAGGACAGCGCGGGGCATGGATTGGACAAAGATGTACTGCGTTCGGCTGGGACCCATGTTCTATCAGTGAAGCCACGAGTCCTGGCCAGACAGTGATGCAGCTATCATCTCGAATATGTACCCCCACTGGCCGCTGGTGGGTGGTGTAGTCAGCTCAGCTCTATGTAGGCCTTGTAGTCTTAAGAGGTGTTGTTTAAACTCGAGAGAAGAATAGTGAAGGGTGGAGAGGGCATGGGAGGGAGTAAGTCGTAAAGGTGTGGAAAGCGCAGTCTATGTCGGCCCTTAACTGGAATCTTGATTCCTTTTGATATCAGCCGCACAACACGGAAACCTCGACGTCACACCACAGTGCATGTTAGTGCTGTGCACGCCTCCCTCGATGTTGCAACGTGACTGACGAGTGGTCCTCGGAAGCAGGTCCACGAGTCTCATGGCATCACGTCGCAGAAGCTAGCAGACGTGCCGCTGCCGGTGCCGGACGAGGAGCAGACCGTCGAGAAGGCGCATCTTTCCACGATCCATTTCGCGAGCGACATGGTTGTCACTTCGACCCAAGCAGGCGTCGGGTGCGGTACGTGTGTTTCCCTTTCGCTTTGCCCGTCACTATGGTGATTAACATGAATGTTACTCGTTCACTCTCTACTATTTATTAAAGTTTTCTCGAAGGTTTACCTGAAATTATGTTTTTTAATCATGATCACTACCTAGCTTTTAGGCTTGTGCCTACTATATATACCGTAGAATACTGCGCATCCGCCCATTCCACATTAAGCGCCCATTCCCAAATCTGTAAGATCTGGAAAAAATGCACAGTACATTTATATGTAAAATTAATGATTGGACAAACGCCCATCCCCCATCTTTTTTGCGATTATCTCCAAAGTTTTGAGTGGGCACTTGCCCGGTATTTTACGGTAGTGCATTTTGGGTTTGAAATGAATAGCAAGGGAGGGGAGAGGAAATGCCGTAGATGACTTAATTTTTGCGAGGACCTACGCAACGTGAAATATGTTGTGAAAAATCTGTCTCGCAAATATATCGCCCTATGATAACTAAAACACATGGCATTTCACTCCAAATCACAAAATTTTGTGCCAGCAAAAATAAAGTTGTTTACTGCAAGTGTTTGTAAAGAGTTTGGCAAAATGTGATTGCCTTATATAATTTTGAAGTGGGATCCTGTTTAATCGTGAACATTTTTAATTATGTTTAATTACGAACCAATTAGCCCAATCCAAAGTTTTATTTCAGTACCAGTTTGCAGTAGTCTTGAGAAAGAGAGGTTAATTGGATGCATTTGCCCTACTGGAGAAACGAGCTATTGTCTCGGAAATGCAAGGAGATGATCTCGCAAGGGGAGGGGGAGGAAGAGGAGGGAATGTTTTGGAGCTTGAGATAATAATGGTAGATTTGCATAATGAGACATTCGGGAAGCTCTTAGGTTATGTGGCATAATTACAAATGGTAAATCTTGTGTTTCCGTATTTCTGTCCTTTCATTGAAGGTCTTCGTCTGGAAGTGGGCCAGAGTACTCAGCAGTGGCTTAGTCTGAACGGAGACCTGACTTGTGGTGCCGCCTGGGTTGAAAGCTTAGACGGTCGGGACATCATAGTCCCCAGCGGAAAACTGCGCAGTAGGTAGGCCATGCTCAATCTATTTAGTAATATCTCGCTGTCAAGACTTCTCGTAAGTGAATCTGGTTGTCGTATGGCACACACTAGCACACACCAGCAACAGCATTGTTGGAGAGCGCCAGAACGGAGTTGACAGTTTTACCTAACATCTTGCCTTGTTCGGAGCTAATTAATTGTGCAACCTATTTATGTATCTTTTCACTTATTTGTTTTATTTTATCCAGTACCTTACAAGCATAGAGCAAGGGGAGTGGGGATTAAAAACATAAAAAAACAAGCACAGAAATGTTAATTTTTTGCAAAAACACAAAGGAGAAAACGTGCTGCAAGGCTCAAAGTATGAAGTAAGCCATCACAGAGTGATATACGTACCGTAGAATACCGCGCATCCACCCGTTCCATGTTAAGCACCCATTACCAAATTTGTAAGATCTGAGAAAATATGCAGAGCACATTTATATGTAAAACTAATGACCAAACATGCACCCATCCCCCATTTTTTCGCGATTATCTTTAAATTTTGAGTGGACGCTTGCCGGTATTTTACGGTAGTATCATTCATGTGCAAATAGTGTATTTTGATTTCGAACCGAATTCAAAACTAATAATGTTTTTGGCCGAATATTTTCCAATCGAATATCAAATAGTTTCTTCATGCCTTTCACTATCGTGCACCGTGCTTAAACGAAAATTTAGCTGAACTCATGAAGATTGTTTTCAACCTTCCACTCATCCACTTCTAAGCTCAGTTAATTTTAATAAAGCTATATTTATGAACTGTGACATGTAAACGACAGATCTCTCGCAGCTATCCTAATCGAGGGGAATTTTAGATCTGCTTGCTATATGCAAATATCCTTCCTTTTATTTCAAATATGACCCCAAAAAATAAAAACAAGCACGAACGATGAATGCGGGCTGTCAAGACATCGCTGCCTAACATACTTTTGCATAATCGCGGCGGGTTAGCTGCGTTAAGTGCGCTTCTAGCCGAGCGCTTGTGCACTGCGAAAAGCAATGCCCGCGAGCTCTGAGGGTATTGCTTTCCTGCAGTGTACAGGCACTCGGCAACAAGTTCACTTTACGGGGCTAACCCACCACGATCAACACTTCCAAAAGTATGAATATCGCAGTTCACCACGAAGCAAATATATAATAGCGCGTTATTCAAAACTGCTATTTGAATATTCACACAACACTACATAGTATTGTAGTACATACCTAAGGGGTGACACCACCTTCAAGTGTCGACTTTTACATACCAGCCGCTCAATATTAATGAAATTTGGAGGGTCTATTCATCTCGTTGCCTAAATGCACTGTCTGTCGTTTCATCTCCGTACGACAAATTTTCCGATAAGCTACAAGGGGAGGTATACAGCTATTGATGTAAGTCGCCTCACTTAATATGGGAATCTATCATATAAAATTGCTCCAAATATTGAGCATTTCTAAGCTTCAGCCTTAACTAGAACATATGGGGGGTGCGGCCATCCATTTTTACCCTGAAATCTGTGCTTTTCTTATGCAAAATGTAAATTTGAAAAGTATTTCATATAATGTGGCATTTTCTCCTCATCAAAACCCTACTTTTTGGTAATAAGTAGGGCTGGACGTCGATTAAAAATTTTAACCCGATTAATCGCCACCCTTTAATCGATATAATTAATCGATTAATCGGTCTCGTTCATTTGCATGCATAGTTGCTTTGTTTAAAAGTAAAAATTGCATCTACTTTTTTTTGTGCTGAATATGTGTTAAACGACGCAATAATTTCAATTATGAATCAACTTAGACATACAGTTGAGAACAGTTGAAAAACACGCTCACATATTATTACTTCAGCTCCATGAGGCAAAAATGTTCGTTGATATTCTCCGGCAAGAGCAACCTCCTTTGATTGCTCACGGTAGTCTCGGCTGCGCTAAACGGACATATAAGGTTTAAAAGCGCAAACAGACAGGGACAATAGAAAATAACACAAACGACAGGGACGATAGCGCCTTGTCCCTGTCGTTTGTGTTATTTTCTATTGTCCCTGTCTGTTTGCGCTTTTAAACCTTATACCTACCATGGACCAACTAGCCCAAACCAAAGTTTTAATGAACTAAACGGACACTCGCACGGCGTCGAAATCGCTGGGACACGTGTAACTTTCTGCACTTGTCTGCAGTTGCAAATCTCCCCTTACAGTTTAACTTAAGTTAATATTTCACCTAAAATTTTCACTTCTTATAGGTGTGCTCGTCCATGTCTGCAGGTGAAAGCATTTATATTTTTATTTAATTTTGGTTCGTCAAAATTTTACCGATTAACCGGTTAAACAAATTAATCGCGATTAAAGCATTAATCGATTAATCGGTAGGTTAATCGATCAATTGCCCAGCCCTAGTAATAAGAGCTTCATTTAAAATTGAAAGATAAATATCTAGCCGCATTCCTCATTAAATTTCAGCTCATAAACATTCACAGCGAAGAATAAATTCTGCAATTAATTGAAATTATAGATTTCTTAAAACGAAAGTTGCTGCAAAAAAGTGAAACTGAGAAACTCCTATTTGAAGTTGCCACATCACTACATTTGATTTTATTGGTGGTGGTGGCAACTAAAAGGCACCAAGAGCAATGGTGGTGCCTTCTGCTTACACCCAATCTCCTGCATGGCTTTGCTGATTGAGTCCGAGCTTAAAACGCTTTCTTTAAGCGTTATTTTTTGTCAGGATGTGAACATTGATTGTGAAACTATTGAGGAGTTGGATATGCTTGGAATACTCGAACCAGGCATCGTCAAAATACAAGGCAGACAAACCTGTGTGACTTTCTCTAAACAAATGTTGGTTTTTGGTCAGTTTTGTTCAATCAGGGCGGGCTTTTCAATTCTTGGCCATGTGCATAGCCTCTTCCATGTGATAGCTGGACTTGTATGATGTTCTTGCCCGAATAGAGCTTACTTTCAAACAAAGAGGTTTAATGTACCGAAACTGTGGGGAAATGCTCTTTGCAAAGAGAGTATGATCATCATTCTAGGGCACGCCGGTGCGGAGCTACAGCCGTTCGAAAATAGTAAACATGGAAGTTTCGCATTTGCAAAAACGTATAATTTTGGGGTCCATATCACATGAGCGAATGACGTTCTAGCGAACAGCGACATTTGAGCGAATCAACGTTTTAGCGAATAACGGGGTGCGCGTTAACCCATCCCTTGTGCTGCGCTTACGCCGCTTCGCGGCGACAGTCTGCGGCGGCTCATTACAAAATTGTGAACCCCTGCTTCGCGTGCATCCGACTACCGTATTTACTCGCACAATGAACGCACTCGCGTAATGAACGCACCCCCCAACTCGGCTCTCAAAATTTCGACTTTTTTTTCCCTCGCGTAATAAACGCACCCCCAACTCGGACGTCAAAATTTTGACCCCCTCCCTCCACGCGCGCGAAATGAACGCACTTTTCTATCCTGGTGCAGCGAGGTCGCGAATGCATGTGCAGCGTGAGCGAACAAAACGCCTTGTGAAAGTCGTTAAAAATAAAAAAGATCCAACGGAAGCAAAAAAAAACATAAGAGATTTTTTTTTTGCACAGCGCAGTTTGGATTTTGGGTTGAGCGCCGCGCGCAAGGAGTCAAGAAAGAGAAGCCTAGAAGCCTTCGCCTAAGCAAAGCGAAACAATACAGCTTGCGAAAGGCGGCAAAAAAAAAAAAAAAAAGAATCCACGGAACAAGAGAAAAAAAAAACAAAGAAGCTTTTTTTTTTCTTTTTTTCTTTTTTTCTTTTTTTTTTGCACAGAGGCAGAGGCTGTTGCGAGCCTGCAGCGGTCGCTGCAAGAAGATAGGAAAGAGAAGCGGAGAAGCCCTCGACTAAGCAAAGCGAAACAACTTGCGTAAAGACGGCAAAAAAAAAAATCAGGGAATTAAGAGAAAAGAAAAAAGCATAAAGAGGAGCTCTTCTCTTTTCTCGCACGACGCAGTTTGGTTCTAGGGCCGCGCGCCGCGCGCAAGGAGACAAGAAAGAAAAGCAGAACAGCCCTCCCCAAGCAAAGCGCACATAATGAAGGCATCCTGCCCTCGCTCCTCCTCGCACTTTAAAAAAAGAAGCAAAAATCAGCAGAACCCATCCTTTGGGAATGATTATCTACGTTAATGCGAATAGCATCAAACGGTGCGGAGTTATGCGCGTTCGTCAGGTGGCCGGCACACTCTAGATACGCCAGCCCACTCTTGAGGCGATTCTAAATTTGTTGACACTTTCACAGCCCTGCGCACGATCTCCGCAGCCCAGCACGTGCGTTTGTGTCACTTAGGAAGGCGAGCAAAGCACGCGCCATACGCACAAACACTGAAAATGGTACCGACCAGACTTTCTGGCGTCTCAGCTAGTCTCAACCAACGGTACTCTAAACGGTTGTTTATATCTTTACCATAGGACGCGCTTTGCAGCGCTGTCACAGCTAGGCGCGCGCGTTCCATGCACAGGGCTCATTCCGCTCTCGTGAGGCTGAGCACGGCCGCTACATCACCCTCTCCCGAGCGCGGGAGAGGGTGAGCTAGCGGCCGTGCTCAGCTTTACGAGAGCGGAATGAGCCCTCGTGCATGGAACGCGCGCACCGGTAGCTGTGACAGCGCTAAAGCGCGGGCCCTATGGTAAAGATATAAACAACCGTTTAGAGTGCGTTGAATGACTGCCTTCATAGCCTTCTGTGGTTAGCGCGTCTGCCTGCTGATCAAAGGGTCAACGGTTCGAATCCCAGCCGGCGCCGGGTCTTTTTTATTTATTTATCGACCCGCGGCGTAAGAGGTTAGATAGCCAGATAGATAGATAGATAGATAGATAGATAGATACATAGACGAAAAGTGCGTGAAGTATCCAAAGAATGCTATTCGCATTAAAAGCCCTCGAAATGAACGCACTTTTCTACTCCTGGTGCAGCGAGGTCGCGAAAGCATGGGCAACGTGGGCAAACAAAACAGCTTGTGAAAGGTGGGGAGAAAACAAACAAAAACAGAGAAGCAAAAAAAAAAAAGGGAGAGGGCATTTTTTTTTTCTTGCGCTATCGCAGTTTGGCTTTGGAGTCTCCGCGCCGCGCGCAAAGAGATAAGAAGTTACTTCGATTTTTGCGGGATAAAAGGTCCCTTCATTATGCGAGTAAATACGGACGCAAAAGTTTTACCTCGCGTAATGAACGCACCTCTAACTTTGCCTCTATTTTTCGGAAAAAAAGTGCGTTCATTATGCGAGTAAATACGGTATTCGCTAAAGTGTCATTCGTGAAACGTGGGCGTTCGCATAAAACGTCATTCGATCAATTGAGTGCCTCCTATAATTTTGCATCGTGAGCTGTGCGTAAATGCTTTATGTCTCCAAAAATATTTCAGATATTCCGATAGAAATTTATAGGTGTGCATTCCTATTAGTTGTGGAACCACAATACATACAAATGAGAAAGTTCATTTTTTTCAAATCTGCAATTTTAAGTCGGGTGTACCCCTTTAAAACCCGGAGGCACGAGGAGAAGAAAGGAAACGGGACAACGACGCACTTATCACTTTTTATATTGACTTGTACTCTTTGTTGGATGTCCTATAAATTCATCATGCTCGAGAGCTTGAAAGAAATGTATTTATTGAAACTGGGTAGTGCTATGTGCACTCTGCATAGAAGCAGACATGGCATTTGGTTGTCTCTTCGTTGATTCTTAACATTACACAATGCCCAGGGGACTCGTGGTCAATGGAAATGGAAGAAAGTCGAGGTCAGTCAGCATACTGGACCGTCCAAAACTCAAGGTTATTGCTCAGGAGGATCTGGAGATTCCCAGGCACAGCATTGTGGAGCACCGCACCTAGGGTGGTATAAATCCCAAGGCTCTAAGATAGGCTGAAAGTAACGGTGCCTCTTTGTAGTGTTCTTAAACTTTCATCAAAGATGTATTTTTGTGGTAGTTTACCTGGTGAAATGTCAAGACTAGTTTGTATCGTGCCAAGTAGGCACAAATCAAGAGGACACTTCGCTTCAGAACGCTTATGTGCGGGCCGCCCAGCTTCCGTCACCTTTATTTCCTCGTCTTCGCTTAGCTCGTGCGCGCTCAGCTAGCTCTATAACCGATACACCTTCTCTTCTTTAAAAGTTCAAAAACAGAAAATTAGTTACAATATATACAATGTCCAAAATATACAAATATCTACATAAGAGTATATACAACTATAAACACTGTAAGTTGTACAAAAAATATATACAACTATATACACTGTAATGTTATTTGCATATTTCACATCACTCGCAAACTTGATTAAAAGTCTCATCATACGTTAACCGCTTCGGTACACGAACTGCACGAGTAGACTGACGAGGTACGATCAGAGGTAGAATTCTTTGTTGACAAGCTTGATTTCCATTAGCCAGCTGGATTGTACCAGGGCTTGACATGCCTTGACTGGTGTCAGAGACCGTTGGCGCTTGTGTTCCGGGGCTTAGTATATCTTCGTCTCCACTGTCGTATGCCTCGGACCCTACCTCATCGTAAGAATCAAATGACTCCGATGACTTCAGTAGGTGTTGCCGGTTCCGCCGTATCTGCGTACCCTTCTCAGTTTGTATATTGTACGATCTCGGGCCCTTGTCACAGATAACCTGTGCTTTCGTTGACCATCCTTTATCTTTATCATCTCGAACTCGTACAGTCTCTCCCTCTTCTAACTGGGACAGCGCTCGGCCTCGTTTCATGTCTTGTTTGTGTTTTAACACTGGCCTAGCTGGTGGAGACAGAAAATCGGGCAGGAGTGTACGCGCTTTCCTTCTCATCAATAGCTCTACTGGAGCTGATCCGCATTCTAGTGGCGTAGCCCTGTAGGTTAGTAACCCTAACCAGAAGTCTTGCCCAGAATGTGCACACTTTTTGAGCAGTCTTTTAACAACTTGCACGCCTTTCTCCGCAAGTCCATTCGACCTTGGAAAGCGTGGACTAGACACCACATGGTTGAAGTCATATTTTGCTGCGAACTCGGCAAACTCTCTAGCTGCGAACTGTGGCCCTCCGTCTGTACAAACCTCGAGAGGAAGTCCATGACGAGAAAACATGCTTGCCATGACGTCGATTACAGTTTTTGAGCTTGTGTCTCGTAGTTCGGCGACCTCGGGAAAGTTTGAGTAAGCATCGTAGAGAACCAGGTATGATTTCCCAGCATACATGCACAGGTCTGCACCAATTCGTGCCCAAGGTTGTAGTGGCGTCTCTCGTAACTGAAGAGGTTCTTCCTGCTGGCGATAGGCATATTTTTTGCAGGTTCCACATCGGTCGATCATCTCTGTGATGTCTGTGTTCATTCTGGGCCAAAACATTAGTTGTCTGGCCAGTGCTTTGCACTTGTTGATGCCAAGGTGGCCGCTGTGCAAGCGTCTCAGCATCTCTGGTCTGAGGGCCAGGGGGATAACAACTTTAGCTCCCTTCATCAAGACACCGTTTACAACAGACAGCTCGTCTTTGAAAGGTTTAAACTCGCCTTGAAGTGGAGTGTTATTGGTCAGGTTGTTGACAACTTCATGAAGTTCTTTGTCTTCTGCTGTGGCTGTAAGGAGCCGGGCCATAGTTTTGTCACTGACGAGCGTGGACAGGACGGTTGCTGCATGAAGGTCCACATCATCGCTGGAATCTTCTCTTGTCGTCGGTGTCTGCAGTCGAGACAATGCATCAGCAAGAACCAGCGCTTTTCCTGGCAGGAACTCTAGCTCCAAGTCGTATCGCATTAACCTCAAGAAAAGGCGTTGCAACCGTGGTGGCATATCTCCGATGCACTTCTTGGCTATGGAAATTAACGGGCTGTGATCTGTCTCGGCAGTAATATGCCGTCCGTAGATGAAGTCGTGAAACTTTTCACATCCGTATACGATTCCCAAAGCCTCTTTTTCAATTTGAGAGTAGCGGCATTCACTCTCCGTCAACACTCTCGACGCGTAGGCTACAGGGCGCCAGTCTTGACCATGCCTTTGAAATAAGGCTGCACCTAAGGCTCCTTTGGACGCATCTGTAGATACTTTTGTTTCCTTCCCACCGTCAAAAAGGGCCAATATCGGGGCTTTTGTTAACATTTCTTGCAGCAGTTTCCATTCCTCCGTATGCTGTTTACTCCATTCAAAAAGTGAATCTTGTTTGTTTAAGCTACGCAACAATGTGGTTTTGTCTGACAAGTTAGGAATGAACTTCCCGAAGTAGTTGATCGCTCCCAAAAGTCGCTGCACTTCCTTTCTGTTTGTTGGTAGTGGCATGCTTACGATGCACTTGACTAGTTCAGGGTCTGGCGTGATACCTTTAGCGCTAATGTTGTCACCCAAGTAGCAAATTTCTTCTAAAGCAAACTGGCACTTCTGGAGGTTTAGCGTGAGGCCACCTCTTCTAGCCGCTTGCAAGGCCTTCCTCAGTCTAAAGTCATGTTCCTCACGGGTACTGCCCCAAATGAGTACATCATCTATATAGACTCGTACTCCCCTTAATCCTTCAAAAATTTGTGTCATTTCTCTCTGAAACACTTCCGGAGCAGATGAAATTCCGAACGGTAATCTCAGGTACCGGTAGCGCCCAAATGGCGTTGCAAAGGTACAGATTCGCGACGTGCTGTCGTCAAGCGGAATCTGGTGGAAACCGCTGTTAGCATCAAGCCTTGTAAAATACTTTGCACCTGCCAACTCAGCTTCAATGTCCTCTCTGCGAGGCAGTTGAAAATGTTCTCGTTTCAAGCTCATGTTTACGTACTTTGGATCCATGCACACACGAATTTTTCCATTTTTCTTTGCAACTATCACAAGAGGGCTTACCCAGTCTGTTGGTTCTTGGACTTTGGCGATAATGCCACTGGTAGTCATCCGGTCCAGTTCGGCTTTCAAAGGTTCGCGGAGAGCATGCGGCACTCGACGTGCTGGCTGAACCACAGGACGGCAGTCATCCTTGAGAGTCAGGTGATACTCGTTCTTAGTGCGTCCGATGCCCCGAAAAACATCTGGAAACTCGGAGACCACTTGCTGTTGGAGGCGACTTGTTTCCTCGAGACTGTCTATGCGGTGAACCAAGCCAAAAGACTCGCAGCTTTGAAGCCCCAACAGTGCTTGTTTGCCCTTCTTCACGATGAAGAAGTCCACGTTTTTAATCGTTGCTCCAATCTCTACAGAGAGGCAGACCTTGCCCACATGCTGCAGTTTTTCTCCTCCATAGCTTCGTAATGTAGTTGCGCTTGGTACTGGCGGTGTCGACACCTCAAGTTTCTTAAATATGCTGAGAGGTAGAAGATTGGCTTGCGCTCCGGTGTCAACCTTCAGGTGAACATCTCGGCCTCCTATCTTCGCCACCACTGTCCAGTCACGCTCGTGCTTTACTTTGCGACCATCGACTGATAGAATCTCAAAGGTATCTTCTTCGTCATCTTGTCTAAGCTCTCGTTCATGAACATTGTCAACGTTCATCTTCTTGCCTTTGCAGGCTACCGCAAAGTGGTTTTTCTTTCCACACTTGTTGCATGATTTTCCAAATGCTGGACATTTTCTAGGCTCATGCCTTGAGCTGCAGTACTGACACTTGCGTCTTCCGGGAGAATTTCTGTCGTTACGATCCACTGGATCTACAAGCGTATCGGGAGTTTCCCAGGACTTGCTTTGACGCTCAGAAATTTCCGCTGATTTGCAGAAGTCAACGGCTCTCTCAAGTGTTAGGTCTTTTTCCCTCAGCAGCTTCTCTCTGAGTTTCTTACTCTGTATTCCGTACACAATTTGATCTCGAAGCATCGACTCGGCTAGCACTCCGAAGTTGCAGGACTTGACCTTTAGTTGCAGGTCTCGAAAGAACAGTTCAAAACTCTCACCTTCCGTCTGCTGGCGTGTTCTAAAGACGTAGCGCTCGAAGGTTTCGTTGCACTTTGGAAGGCAATATTCTTCGAATCTTCGCACGACCAGTTCATAGTCATCCTTTTCAGATTCTTTCAGATTGAACGTGTTATAGACGTCAATGGCCTCCTGGCCAGCCACATGAAGAAATATGGCTGTCTTCTGCTGCTTCGACCTCACCTCCTTCGTTTCCGTGGCCCGGAAGTAGAGTTCGACGCGCTGCTTGAAGCGCTTCCAATTCTCCGCTGTGTCCTCCGACAGCCGTAACCCTTCAGGCGGCGGTAGTTCGACCATGGCGACAGTTCTTTTCACTGGAGAGGAGCACTTCTGACACCATGTATCGTGC
>JAZHYW010031990.1:0-11006 GCA_037355805.1 Ixodes ricinus | reverse complement strand
GCCCTTCAAGTAGAGGTCTGGTTCTGCCCCAGGAAGACTCCTAATGCGGAGGAGCATCCTTTACAGGCGGTCGTATTGGGGGCTGTCTGGCACCATACATGGGTAAATTACTTTCAAAATGTAATTTAATTACAATTACAATTACTTTGCTTCAAAAGTAGTTTAACTACAATTACAATTACTACTATGTGAAAAGTAATTATTACAATTACAAATTACTTTTAAAAAGTAATGCAATTACTTTACAATTACTTATTTCTGAGAGCGACCCGACTTGGGCCATATAACTAAACGAGTTGCATAGAATGAAACGTATTTGTTCATTCCTTGCCCCAATGTTTGAGGAGGCTTAAGCATCGCTGCATAAATGCCGCGTGTTGTATATTTTCCTTTTATGCATTTTGTTAAATTCATGATAGAACTTGACAGTTTGGGGCAATGAAGTACTACGTTCTTATATTTTTAATAAATAATAATAAATTAGTTCAAACCCTGGAAGACGCCAGATTGCTAAAAAAAATTTGGTTGACAGACTTTTGTTAGCCAGGCAAATAAAAATGTGACAATTAGTTATATATGAATATTTTACAAGTGTTAATATAAAATTAAAGTCCACACGCGCTAATACGACCGCATTCTCATACAAACATCATGGTATTGTAAATTATTTACCTTGAGTTGAAATTATAATGGCTCAGAAATGCATAAGAACCGAATCGGGACTCCCGAATCATTGGTGACAATATTCACAGGTGCGAGGTCAGTCTCCAAAACGCTTATGCAATTAATATCCAAAGTAAAACAAACAGGAAATAAACTTGAAAATAATACAAAGACACAAATATGCGACAGTACTGGAAGAGGGACGTAAAAAACTGGCAAAAAATAAAGAAAAGTAACGTCATAGACAATTAAAATTCCCAACCTCGGCTGAAAGCTGAAGCTCAATTTTTTTCTTTCAATATTTTGGCATGTTTACGCTATTGTTTTCTGCTCGCACAGCAGACGGCGCTACACGGCGCCGTTGAGCTCAGCCCGCAGTGTAAGCAACAAAACAACAAACATTGCGACACTATTTATGTTGTGCGTGTGTGTGAGTGTGTCTCTTTATTCTTGTTGTTCACCTAGAGCTAGGCCGCTTGTGCGAGCGCTGAGGCTTTCAGGGAGGTTGCGTTGGCGTTTCAAAGTTTTGCAAAAGTAATTGTAATTGTGCCTGAAATTTTGCAATTACTGGCGCTAGAAAGTAATTAAATTACAATTACAATTCCTTTTAGCCGAAAGTAATTATTACAATTACAAATTACCAAGAAAAGTAATTAAATTACAGTAATTTAATTACTGTAATTGAATTACTACCCAAGTATGTCTCGCAGCCTGGCGGCTCGATGACTGAACACCTTAGACACTACATCAGCGGCGCAAAAGGCACACGACAGTGCAGCACCAACGGGTGGTACCCCAGCAATGCCCATCAGCTATGGGATTGCCCCAACGCAGCTGCCACACCTCAAAACAGCACTACAAACACTTCTCAGCCAGACTTAAGCCCGGGAGCTGGGAGGAGCGGGGCCAATCCTCCTGCCGGGACCGAACTAATCCTCTGGCCGCTCTAGTTCAGCACGTTAAAAGCGCGCTGGGCGAGGAGTAATAACGGAAATGACCCAGGACGAATTTTTGGGTGCGAGATAAATATTTACTTTCTCTTTCTCTCTCTCTTTCTCGGTGAAAAACAAGGTATGGCCCGCCACGCCGCGGTGAGTACGTAGGCGAAGGGCGAGAGTTGATCAGTTCACACTACTGGCCTCGTTGGCGCTTAGTAAGTCGCGTACGCTCCGGGGAATTCTGGGAACGTGTGCCGCTGGGAGCCGATTCACACGACGGACCAAATCGCGATTTTCGTTCGCGGACCATGTACCACGTGAACGTCATGTCACCGAATCCTCCGAACTCCAATCCTCGTCCGCGGAGGCGCGGACTGGATAAAGTCGAGCGCCTTTTCACTGGAGGATTTTTGGCGGGACATTGACTTGAAAAACGTTTAGTCTGGCGAGGGTAAAATTTTTTTTTTTGGACGATGAATGCAAAAATGGTAGATAGTTATGTTTTGTGCGTTCGCTGTTTTCATTCCGCTGCACGATTTATGGTTCCACGCGTGAAATAAGGTGCAGAAACTTCGCCCGGCTAACGCGACGCAGGTTCCTGTACTCCTCCGAGTCCATGTCATAAGCTTCCGTCAAAACTCGTCTAGCACGCCGCTATAATTCTGCACGTTCAATCAGTCTTACTAGAATGGGCGAGTTGGTATGAATCCATTTGGAAAAAACAGCGCGAAAAACACATGGACAAGAAGAGAACACACAGGACGAGGCGCTGACTGTCAACTATCTACTCAGAAGACATACAAAGAAATTCACGCGAGGATTGCTGCTTCTTTTCCTCTTCCACCAGTTTTCGTTTTGCTATATGGTAAGCTGCTACTTACTCCCCTGATAACTGATCTTTGTGTTTAAACAGCACGTTTATGTCACTAAATCTTGGCTCTCAACCACAATCACGGCAGTGGACAGCTAAATGGGAGTACGCGCCACCGTTTAATGAACTGTGGTGTTCGCGTAGACGAATGTTGAGGCAACGCCACGTCTGACTTATATATGTGTGACCGCATGAAAAAGGTATTTCATAAACAGTTCCCTTGACACAGGACACGAATTGCATGCCATGCTTGACGCGACATCGAAAAAGTTCTGGTTTACTTTTCCTGCCAGCACGCTTGTTAACCACGTTTATAATCCTGCTAAGTTTGTTACGCGCTGAAAAAATTACGTTGACCCCATACCTCGAGCCGACGCCCTTTAACCCGTGTGAAAGGCGATGGATATAAGAAATAACCGCGACATTCTTTTTGTCTATCTTGGTTTTTTTTTTGTCAGGTTTTCTGGAATCACTCTTGATGTACCGAGTCACCTTATCACAAGCTGAAGTAATAACTGAGTCAGGAAAAGAAGCAGCAATCCTCGCGTGTATTTCTCTGTATGTCTTCTGAGTAGATAGTTGATACTCAGCGCCTCGTCCTGTGTGTTCTCTTCCTGTCCATGTGTTATTTGCGCTGTCTTTCAAAATGGATTCAATCAGTCTGTCACCGAGCAAAACCAATATCGTGGCTGTGGTGTGCTTAAGCGTTGTGCACGAGCGCGGAGTGCGTGAAGGCATCTTCAAGCGCCCTTCCGCGAGCCCAGAACTTCATCGCATCTACACAAAAACCTTCTCAAGCAGGGCCATGCATTTGTTACTGTCATGCCTTCGGTTAGTAAAGCTAGTCGCGCTTAATGCGAAGCCTATCATGGTGTTCTGTCTCTGACTGGCACGTAACAGCTGCGTACGATTCTTTACCGCGGTAGCAAATGTTGATTTTTTTCGGCTCCACGGTGCGATGTGCGAGTTTCGTGGCACTGTGGGGAGGCGAACAGGTTCAGTCCGTCCTTGCTGGCGTCTGTTCGTTGTCTGCATCATGTGAATGCGCTTGGGAGACGGACGAACCGCGGACATGCCGTCACGTGATCAATCCGTACGCGGACTCAGTCCGTCGTGTGAATCGGCCATGAGTAGCAGCGGTGAGGTAATGATCAGCAGAGAGATACCCCCGAACAAACCAACCAGCGCCTGTGCTGTCATCGACCGATAGCGCCGCGGTGGTCGCCCAAGTACTAAGAGCGTCTAGCCATTTGCGGCGCCTCTAGATTCCCGCACTCCGTTTCAGATCGAGCGGCCGTGGCTCTCGCCTGAGCTACGAGGGAACATACTTCATAACACTTGATATGTTAGAAAGTCGATGCTTTAAAACGATGAACATTAAATTCTAATTAAATAACTCATCTTAGTTAGGTCATTTTTCTAACCCGGCAGAACCTACAAAACTTTTCAGGCTACGAAGTTTCGTAAAATGCGGTGAAGGTGAGATGGCTTTTGATGGAGTTAATGGGCTTGGGCTTGCTCGTGTTGACCGCCATATATGAGGCTCTCCCCAAGTGGGCCCCTCTGCTGCAAAACAAGCCGAAAATATAGGCGCCTGCACATGAAGGGTTCAAACTTTTACCTAATGGGCACTGAGAAGGTCAGTCCTACCATGTGAAATTTCAAGGCGCAATTCACTTTCCGTAAAAAATTAGAGCAAGAAACTTGCCAAAGTCAAGTTTGTTTGCCAAGCCATCCCGATGGGCGAAGCAAGGAAACGACGCACTCTGTTGTGTGCCTCGCCGCGCCTCTCGAGAGATGGCCCCACAAGTAAAAAAGCGCCGCTTACTCGGTCGTTTGCGAACGCGCTCAGCTTGTGACCCTGGCAAGCCTTTTGTTCTAAGTTTTCATAGAAAGATAACTACGCCTCCGAAATTTCACATGATAAAAGTGGATCGGCTCAGTGCACATTCGGTGAAAATGTGAGCTTTTTAAGTGCAGGAACTATTTTTTACGGCTCGTTTTACAGCGGAAGGGTCCTGCCGGGGAACTCTGTAGGATGAGAGGGAAGGAGGGCCCAGTGGAGGGGGGACATAAAGGAGGAGGGGGAAGTGTAGGCGGTGTGCGAATACTCTACCCTCCTCCCTCTTTCTCCACTCCTTCCCTTGCCCCCTTCTTCCTACGGCGCGACCAACATGAGTCCGTAGCAAAGTCCAGGGAGGGTTTTTTGTATTGATTGCTTCCTCGTGCCGTGCCCACAGGATACATCTTCCTCGCGCACAAGTTTCGGAGGTTCCATTTGTTGCGCATGCAGCGGCGGCAAAAAATTAAAACAAAACAAAACAAACTTTTTCTGAGCTTCATCGTGCTAGAATCGGTCAGTCACTCGACGTATCAAATGGCCCCTTGCGCTAAAGCGTCGAGATCATCGCGTCCGGTGTTGTGCCTGCACTTGTTGTGCTGACTGTGAACGTTCACTCGTAGATGAAGCATAATCGAAGTCTCCTCTTGCTAGTATACACTGTATCGGTTATAGAGCTAGCTGAGCGCGCACGAGCTAAGCGAAGACGAGGAAATAAACGTGACGGAAGCTCGGCGGCCCGCACATAAGCGTTCTGAAGCGAAGTGTCCTCTTGATTTGTGCCTACTTGGCACGATACATGGTGTCAGAAGTGCTCCTCTCCAGTGAAAAGAACTGTCGCCATGGTCGAACTACCGCCGCCTGAAGGGTTACGGCTGTCGGAGGACACAGCGGAGAATTGGAAGCGCTTCAAGCAGCGCGTCGAACTCTACTTCCGGGCCACGGAAACGAAGGAGGTGAGGTCGAAGCAGCAGAAGACAGCCATATTTCTTCATGTGGCTGGCCAGGAGGCCATTGACGTCTATAACACGTTCAATCTGAAAGAATCTGAAAAGGATGACTATGAACTGGTCGTGCGAAGATTCGAAGAATATTGCCTTCCAAAGTGCAACGAAACCTTCGAGCGCTACGTCTTTAGAACACGCCAGCAGACGGAAGGTGAGAGTTTTGAACTGTTCTTTCGAGACCTGCAACTAAAGGTCAAGTCCTGCAACTTCGGAGTGCTAGCCGAGTCGATGCTTCGAGATCAAATTGTGTACGGAATACAGAGTAAGAAACTCAGAGAGAAGCTGCTGAGGGAAAAAGACCTAACACTTGAGAGAGCCGTTGACTTCTGCAAATCAGCGGAAATTTCTGAGCGTCAAAGCAAGTCCTGGGAAACTCCCGATACGCTTGTAGATCCAGTGGATCGTAACGACAGAAATTCTCCCGGAAGACGCAAGTGTCAGTACTGCAGCTCAAGGCATGAGCCTAGAAAATGTCCAGCATTTGGAAAATCATGCAACAAGTGTGGAAAGAAAAACCACTTTGCGGTAGCCTGCAAAGGCAAGAAGATGAACGTTGACAATGTTCATGAACGAGAGCTTAGACAAGATGACGAAGAAGATACCTTTGAGATTCTATCAGTCGATGGTCGCAAAGTAAAGCACGAGCGTGACTGGACAGTGATGGCGAAGATAGGAGGCCGAGATGTTCACCTGAAGGTTGACACCGGGGCGCAAGCCAATCTTCTACCTCTCAGCATATTTAAGAAACTTGAGGTGTCGACACCGCCAGTACCAAGCGCAACAACATTACGAAGCTATGGAGGAGAAAAACTGCAGCATGTGGGCAAGGTCTGCCTCTCTGTAGAGATTGGAGCAACGATTAAAAACGTGGACTTCTTCATCGTGAAGAAGGGCAAACAAGCACTGTTGGGGCTTCAAAGCTGCGAGTCTTTTGGCTTGGTTCACCGCATAGACAGTCTCGAGGAAACAAGTCGCCTCCAACAGCAAGTGGTCTCCGAGTTTCCAGATGTTTTTCGGGGCATCGGACGCACTAAGAACGAGTATCACCTGACTCTCAAGGATGACTGCCGTCCTGTGGTTCAGCCAGCACGTCGAGTGCCGCATGCTCTCCGCGAACCTTTGAAAGCCGAACTGGACCGGATGACTACCAGTGGCATTATCGCCAAAGTCCAAGAACCAACAGACTGGGTAAGCCCTCTTGTGATAGTTGCAAAGAAAAATGGAAAAATTCGTGTGTGCATGGATCCAAAGTACGTAAACATGAGCTTGAAACGAGAACATTTTCAACTGCCTCGCAGAGAGGACATTGAAGCTGAGTTGGCAGGTGCAAAGTATTTTACAAGGCTTGATGCTAACAGCGGTTTCCACCAGATTCCGCTTGACGACAGCACGTCGCGAATCTGTACCTTTGCAACGCCATTTGGGCGCTACCGGTACCTGAGATTACCGTTCGGAATTTCATCTGCTCCGGAAGTGTTTCAGAGAGAAATGACACAAATTTTTGAAGGATTAAGGGGAGTACGAGTCTATATAGATGATGTACTCATTTGGGGCAGTACCCGTGAGGAACATGACTTTAGACTGAGGAAGGCCTTGCAAGCGGCTAGAAGAGGTGGCCTCACGCTAAACCTCCAGAAGTGCCAGTTTGCTTTAGAAGAAATTTGCTACTTGGGTGACAACATTAGCGCTAAAGGTATCACGCCAGACCCTGAACTAGTCAAGTGCATCGTAAGCATGCCACTACCAACAAACAGAAAGGAAGTGCAGCGACTTTTGGGAGCGGTCAACTACTTCGGGAAGTTCATTCCTAACTTGTCAGACAAAACCACATTGTTGCGTAGCTTAAACAAACAAGATTCACTTTTTGAATGGAGTAAACAGCATACGGAGGAATGGAAAATGCTGCAAGAAATGTTAACAAAAGCCCCGATATTGGCCCTTTTTGACGGTGGGAAGGAAACAAAAGTATCTACAGATGCGTCCAAAGGAGCCTTAGGTGCAGCCTTATTTCAAAGGCATGGTCAAGACTGGCGCCCTGTAGCCTACGCGTCGAGAGTGTTGACGGAGAGTGAATGCCGCTACTCTCAAATTGAAAAAGAGGCTTTGGGAATCGTATACGGATGTGAAAAGTTTCACGACTTCATCTACGGACGGCATATTACTGCCGAGACAGATCACAGCCCGTTAATTTCCATAGCCAAGAAGTGCATCGGAGATATGCCACCACGGTTGCAACGCCTTTTCTTGAGGTTAATGCGATACGACTTGGAGCTAGAGTTCCTGCCAGGAAAAGCGCTGGTTCTTGCTGATGCATTGTCTCGACTGCAGACACCGACGACAAGAGAAGATTCCAGCGATGATGTGGACCTTCATGCAGCAACCGTCCTGTCCACGCTCGTCAGTGACAAAACTATGGCCCGGCTCCTTACAGCCACAGCAGAAGACAAAGAACTTCATGAAGTTGTCAACAACCTGACCAATAACACTCCACTTCAAGGCGAGTTTAAACCTTTCAAAGACGAGCTGTCTGTTGTAAACGGTGTCTTGATGAAGGGAGCTAAAGTTGTTATCCCCCTGGCCCTCAGACCAGAGATGCTGAGACGCTTGCACAGCGGCCACCTTGGCATCAACAAGTGCAAAGCACTGGCCAGACAACTAATGTTTTGGCCCAGAATGAACACAGACATCACAGAGATGATCGACCGATGTGGAACCTGCAAAAAATATGCCTATCGCCAGCAGGAAGAACCTCTTCAGTTACGAGAGACGCCACTACAACCTTGGGCACGAATTGGTGCAGACCTGTGCATGTATGCTGGGAAATCATACCTGGTTCTCTACGATGCTTACTCAAACTTTCCCGAGGTCGCCGAACTACGAGACACAAGCTCAAAAACTGTAATCGACGTCATGGCAAGCATGTTTTCTCGTCATGGACTTCCTCTCGAGGTTTGTACAGACGGCGGGCCACAGTTCGCAGCTAGAGAGTTTGCCGAGTTCGCAGCAAAATATGACTTCAAACATGTGGTGTCTAGTCCACGCTTTCCAAGGTCGAATGGACTTGCGGAGAAAGGCGTGCAAGTTGTTAAAAGACTGCTCAAAAAGTGTGCACATTCTGGGCAAGACTTCTGGTTAGGGTTACTAACCTACAGGGCTACGCCACTAGAATGCGGATCAGCTCCAGTAGAGCTATTGATGAGAAGGAAAGCGCGTACACTCCTGCCCGATTTTGTGTCTCCACCAGCTAGGCCAGTGTTAAAACACAAACAAGACATGAAACGAGGCCGAGCGCTGTCCCAGTTAGAAGAAGGAGAGACTGTACGAGTTCGAGATGATAAAGATAAAGGATGGTCAACGAAAGCACAGGTTATCTGTGACAAGGGCCCGAGATCGTACAATATACAAACTGAGAAGGGTACGCAGATACGGCGGAACCGGCAACACCTACTGAAGTCATCGGAGTCATTTGATTCTTACGATGAGGTAGGGTCCGAGGCATACGACAGTGGAGACGAAGATATACTAAGCCCTGGAACACAAGCGCCAACGGTCTCTGACACCAGTCAAGGCATATCAAGCCCTGGTACAATCCAGCTGGCTAATGGAAATCAAGCTTGTCAACAAAGAATTCTACCTCTGATCGTACCTCGTCAGTCTACTCGTGCAGTTCGTGTACCGAAGCGGTTAACGTATGATGAGACTTTTAATCAAGTTTGCGAGTGATGTGAAATATGCAAATAACATTACAGTGTATATAGTTGTATATATTTTTTGTACAACTTACAGTGTTTATAGTTGTATATACTCTTATGTAGATATTTGTATATTTTGCACATTGTATATATTGTAACTAATTTTCTGTTTTTGAACTTTTAAAGAAGAGAAGGTGTATCGGTTATAGAGCTAGCTGAGCGCGCACGAGCTAAGCGAAGACGAGGAAATAAAGGTGACGGAAGCTCGGCGGCCCGCACATAAGCGTTCTGAAGCGAAGTGTCCTCTTGATTTGATGCCTACTTGGGTGCCTCCATGTTTCCGCTCCCGCTTTGGGGTTGGCCGCCACTAACGTTACCCTTTCCCAGATCCTCTCCCACCGCCATTTTTTCCCCTTCTTATTTCGCTTGGCATATGTGGCATGCTGAGTTTCTTCTGCCAGTCTCATAACACCGGCAACACTGTGAGGCCACTTCCGTTTCCGTTCATAAGAGGAGTCGGATGCTCAGCGGGATGCCGGTCGTCGTGGCTGCCGCTCTCTTTATTCCGGAGTTGTTTCCATGTTTTGAAGTTACGAGGAGGATGTGTGCATTGCTTTTGGCGAAACGCGAGTTCCCGCGACGAAATGAAACGCAACAGACCGGCATTGCCACGCCGAAACCTCGCCGTCGGGACGAGGGTGCAGCGCTCGCCTAGCCCTAACGAGGATCAGCGGCGTAGCGCGAGCGCACGACCGGCCGTG
Organism: Ixodes ricinus; assembly: GCA_037355805.1. Classification (NCBI taxonomy): domain Eukaryota; kingdom Metazoa; phylum Arthropoda; class Arachnida; order Ixodida; family Ixodidae; genus Ixodes; species Ixodes ricinus. The sequence continues at coordinate 1,234 of JAZHYW010031990.1, read as the reverse complement.
CGACAAAATGGTCGACGAAAACAGCGGAGAGTTGCCACGGTAGCGGTGACAACACTGGTTTGTCGGCAACAGGTATCACAAACGGCTGTCGCCAACCTAAACGGAGAGGAGGAAACATGCAGGCACCCTATCCTGTTTTTCACCCCAAGAAAAAGTAAAGTTTCGCGCATTGTTCCGACGCGCCGCGAAATAGTTCTCACGAGATTCAGGTTGTCGGAGGAAAAAGCGATACTTTTGGCGTTTTAGAGAACGTAAACATCTTGATAAGATAAAATATCTCTAATCTAAATTCACCTATATGTCTTCATTATCCACATAAAGGGGAAATCAGTAATGTTCAACGAGGAGCCGGACTTTTTTTTACTACGGTCGTTGAGGGTGAAAACAGGTGTATACACGATTAATGCGCAACCGAAGCAAACCAAATTTCATGAGGCTGAAATCTCCGGAAGATCACTTCTGCGATATTTGTTTAATACAGATTTCTAAGAAACCTTTCTTTAACTGATCGGTTGTTTTCAATTGTCAAAGAAGGTTTTGAAAGTTTTACTTAGAACGATCTAGCGGAAACGTACGCCTGTTTGACGAGAAAGTCTCTTTCGGTTTTGTCAACACTTCAGTATTGCTATTAGTTTGTAACATTACTCTTGACGTACAAGTGGCACAGGCTATGAACAAACTCTCGAAGTGTACATCAGCTTCACTCTAAGAAATGTCTGAGTCTATTTACCCACAATACTTGAAGTGCCAATCTTGAGAGCTACGAAATCAACTCAGCGAATGATAAGGCGGAACATTTGTTTAGAACTCAAAATAAAGTCTGCACTTAGGCATTACGCAATGCAAGAGTGACCCTTTGCATTGCGTAATGCCACAGCGCTGACTTACTTTAGGTCTAAAGATAATTCGCTGAACTGATTTCGTAGATCGCAGAGATTGACCTCTTGAGCGTAAGTAGAAGCGTGTGACATTTCTGAGAGTTTATGCTCTGGACAGCTTAAGAAAGACATGTAGAGGCGTGGCTCATTATGTTCGCGCCCCCGCTTCGTGATTGGCTGTTAGGATTTCTTGTGTTGCCGCTGCAATTCATTTCGCTGCAGGAAGATAATGAGATGGAGAAAACTCGCCACGTCCCAGCGTTTTTTAAGCTTCTCCGTAACTGCACATGGTGCATTTCTAGATTTTACACATTTGTCTAAAAAAAAAAATCTGAAAGTTACAGTAGTACGGTTTG
>JAZHYW010031988.1:0-61462 GCA_037355805.1 Ixodes ricinus | reverse complement strand
AGTGTCTAGCGTTACGTCCGACGTAACCCAAGCTACGTCCAAATCTCCGCCTTCCTAGGTTCACGGGGGAGAGAGAGGAGGGCGGGGGGGGGGGGGAGGGTTAGGTATACGCGTTTCAGTGCTCCGTCCGGACGTAACACTCAGCCACAGCGTTTTAAGTTATTATTCATAATCACAACACGCTCGCCATAACCACTTTGTATGTGCAGCGCTATATTTAGACTTTTAAACTGAGCAATTCTTCCTAAATGACTCGCTAAACTTTCTCGTTTTGTTTTCACAATTCGTAATATATGTATACGTGTGATATTTTGTGTGTGTGTTTTTCTCCGAAAGTTCGCAGCCTTTTGTTGGATCTCCCTCCGTCATACATTTTGACGGAATTTGACGTTAAATGAGCATTATTATATTATTAGTAGTAGTAGTAGTAGTAGTAGTAACATTTGAGCGATCAGCCAATCAACGCGCCGCTGTTCAGACATACGTCATTCAAGAGAAATGCGTTAACGTTCCCGCTTGACTGGGGTATTTTTGAATTTCATATTGGTAGAGTCGTGGGCAGTTCGTTTGAGGGGCATGCCGGGGGCACTCCGTGCAGTGTTTTGCCCTCCGGCCTGCGCTTACCGCACGCCGTAGACGCATTTCACCGGCCCAGTGAGGCCATGCATGTAAAACAGCATTGGAACCAATGCGGAGAGAAAGTCTTCTTGCAGAAGGGTCGCGATGATGTCAGAACGCCCAGCTAGTATTGGCCGATTGAAAAATAAAATGTAAGGCATCTAGCATCGAGGTCTACCCATGCGATCAGAGCCAATCAGAACTCGGCGTCGTTCTGACGTCACCGCGGAAACACTTTGGGCGCGCAGACTCCCGAAACAACAAAAGCGACTGCTTCGTCCCCCGGTTGCAAACAAAGTGCGCTCGTGCGCCACTTTGTCTCGGCCAAAAAACAGTTCCCAACGGAAGCGAGAAACAACCGCAACTTTTACGAGCTCGCGATTGGACGAGCCGGGCCCAGCGGCCGCTCAGCTCTCCGCTAAATGCCACCTGGGAGCCTAATTTATTGCGGGCGTGCTCCACGACTGCCAAGGAAAGCGAGGACCCCGAAAAAAAGAAGGACGCCATCGCCAGCCGTGGCCTTGTTTCTGCGGAGAAAGGGCAGTCCTCTTCCCGGGAACAGCTACTGCCGTCTGCTACCGCGGCGGAGTTCCTCTGGCGACGGGGGCTGAAAGACATTTTATTATCTCCGGAGGCCCCAGCCGGGTCTTTATCTTGTCCGGGTCCTCCCGCGCGCCTCGCTGTGGGTGTTCCCCGATACCTTGTCCCGTCCGACTTTGGCGGTCTCCGCGTAGCAGGCACGAGAAGGCACGTCGGTGCCTTCTCGTGCCTGGAAGAACTGTACAATCGCGCTGACCAGCGCGTGCCAGTCTTTGGGAGGCAGGCATTTGACCCACTGCGTCCCTCTATGACACTCGGTTGCCACAGCAGCCGTCATAAGCAGTCCTAACGCAGTCAGAATCAAATGTCTGAACCAGCCTCGGCCAATGTAGGAACCGGCAAAACTAACGGTCTGTCCGCCACGCGCTGAAAAGAGCCCGAGTTCGACTCGTTCGATTTACTGGCCCTGCACCGACTCTTGCAGTGTACTTCCCTGTGCACTCTATTAAGTCTCACTGGCGAGCCTAACGAGGTGGCACACATTTTGGGTCATCACGAACGCGGCGAGATCTGTCGGAGAGCGAACTCCGCCCGAAAAATCTGTCGGATGAAATTTCTCCGATGACGACGAGCACTGTAACTGACTGATTGTCCAGCATGTCTGTCGCACTTTTTTGTCATTTTCGCAACTCTGGCAGCCGGAATTTCTTTTGTCGGGTTTTACCAGTTGCGCGTTTGTGGTTTCGCGTCTCTTCTCTGGGTCAGCCCTTCGTAGCATTTCCAAAGAAACATGCGCCTTCAGATCTGTGATCGCCGTTCGAGGCGCACGAGCACTCATAGTTCTGGCTTTACAAAAATTATAAGAAAAATTACTGCAATTTTTTCTGAGAAAAAAAAATTGTGCGCACGCCGCTGGGCTGGTTTACTTAGTTGCGACCGCTTACGACAGAGTGCGTTAAAACCTCTTGTGATCTCTGACGACGAGACTGGCGCCCTTCATCGTGTACGTGAGAAAACATGACTGCGCTGTAAAGACAGGGACATAGGAAGAACAGACACCACCGAGCGCCAGCTTTCAACCCAGTCCATCTCGAAACTCATCGTTGAAACACACTGCGTCACCGCACCACTATCTCATCACTGACGCCACACTGACGCAATCACGCCGGAACTCCAGTTTATGGCGTCAGCCAGTGGCAGATCCAGGGGCGGCGTAGGCGAGTCGCCCCCTCGCCCCCCCCCCCCCCCAAACCAAGTCGACCCCGCCCTTCCCCCTTCTCGGAGGGTAATTTGCACGAGAAAGAATGGGAAAATAGTATCCTTACCCGCCCCCCCCCCCCCCCCAAAACGGGGTTCTGACCGCCTAGCGTCAGCCTCCATAATTCTCTAACATACTTATCTTTGTGCCTAGCGAGAACAGTAGAAGAAGCAAATAATGGTTTGCACCCGTCATAACAGTGACACGACAGATGGCCATCCTGAACCCCGTTTACTTTTTGGTAAAAACGATGAACGATTTTCAACGATGAAGTTCTTGAATTGGATCAGTTATGCCTGGTGGTGTCTGTTCTTCCTATGTCCCTGTCTTTAAGCGCAATCATGTTTTCTCACGTACCTAACCAACTCGCCCAACAATCAGCACCTGTTCATCGTGTAGCCGTGGAACACTTATAAACGACCATGTTACCTCATAGATGGCGCCAGCGTCTCGTCACAAGAGATGTGCAAACGCAAGTGTGTTCCTTTAGGATGGTTCATTCACTTAGGCGTTTGGACCGCCTGTAACCGCTTACTACTAGAGACTAGAGACTACTAGAGAGGCCAGTGTGTTTTCTGCCGTTATTCCCAGTAGAACTAGAAATGGTTGAATTACAATGTTCGTTGAAAGAATGATGGAACGCAAATGTGCTTTCCCAAGAACAGTGAGCAGAGAATGTCGGTGGCCTCTTTGCAGATCCTCCCCGCTACCGGACGGCCTACGCGTGCGAAGGAGCCAGCTGCACATCGCCTGCGACGACGGGCACCTGGTGCAGCTGATCCGGGCCAACTACGGCCGCTTCTCCATCTCCATCTGCAACGAGCACGGCACCCTCGACTGGAGCGTGGACTGCATGTCGCACCGCTCCTTCAGGGTCATGCAGCAGAGGTACCCCTTCCTTCACATCTCAAGCAGCGCCCCTGGCGAGCAAAATAGGATATTTTAGAGCGCAGCAATATCTTACTATCTAGGACATTCTAAAATAACTATGGCCCCGAAAACTCACCGGACAGAGATCAAAGCGCATAGGAACTTGTCATATTTACACAGGGCAGAAAACTGATGAAAATGATAGATCAGACGTAAAAAGAATGTTTTCATACTTACGTACAATAAATAATACCGCTAGAGAACTGGCATTTTGATGCAGTTTTCTAGACATGTGCGAATAGTGATTTTTGACTTGGAAGCGAATAGTGATCTTGTCCGAATATTTTCAAATCAAATATCGAATAGTTCCTCTAAGCTGTCCACCACTGCACCATGCCTAAATTAAAACCCGTCTGAACTCCTAAAGGTTGTTCCCAAGCTTGTCCATATGTAAGCTAATTTTAAATTTTAATCTAGCTATATTTATGGACTGAGACCTCAGAATGTCCACTGTAAACAAAGAGGGCAAGTAAACAATTATTTGACATGGAATTAAACCTATAGAGATGCCCAGCTCTACCTAATTAGGGGGATTTTTAAATATTTTTACTATATGCAAATATCTTTTAATTAAATCTAGAATTTAAGAAAAAAAAAAGATTGATGAGTGATGTGCGTAGGTTGTCAGGACATCTCTGCTTAAAGAGCCAAGGTGACGTCACATTGTCGAAGAGCCGACATTCTACAGTCATTGCATCTACAGTCATTGCATTTAATTGCATTATAATCATAACCCTACAGTCGGCGGCGCTTCGGCGTCGCCGTCGCCAAACAGGTCTTGCTCTATTTCGCGCCCGGCTCGCCCGAAGAGATGCTCCGCGCGTGCTCGCCTGGCTCGCCGCACTTGCGTTGTAGCAACCGGAAACCTGGGAGCGATAGCGGCGGACTGTACAGAGGAGTCTCTGGCGCGCCGGGGCTAGCCTAGCTAGCGCCGACCACCGCTGGCGGTCGCACCCAAGACGTCGGACTGTACATAATAGCCACAGTTTAATCTCACTCTAGTGTAGATGGCAACATTCACAAAGTTTCCGTTTCTTTTTACATACACGACGCGCGCGCGTGCACCGTCCCGCTTTGAAAGTGGGCTTTCCAATATCTGTACTCTTCGAAGTTGATCGCAGCGGGTGAGCCCTGTTGAGCGCGCTTCTTACCGAGCACCGTCGCACTGCGGAGAAGCAACACCCGCGGAACCGAGCTCCGCAGGTGTCGCTTCTCTGCAGTGCACCGGTGCTCGGTAGAAGCGCTCTCAACGGGGCTTAACGGCGCTGCGCAAAGTTTCGTAATTTTTGTGCAGTGACGTCTCAAGCTTCTATTCCAATGTGCCTATGCACGGCGATTCGGCTTGGATCATTTACGAATTTTGATCTCTGCCATTCTGAAGTAACCTGAGCCTGGGGTAGAGAAGAAACATAAAAACATAGACAGAAAATAGACGGGACGATGTCTCAAACTTAGCTAACTCGTTTGTTTATTCCACCTCCTTATATAGTCTCAATCCCAACGTCATCACCACAAACACAAAAGGACAAAGTCTATCCTTTTGTGTTGGTGGTGATGACCTTGAGATTGAAACTATATCAGGAAGTGGACTAAATAAACGAGTTAGCTGAGTTTGAGACGTTGTCCTGTCTATTTTCTGTCTCTTCTATGTTTTGATGTTTCTTCTCTACCCCAGGCTCAGGTTACTTTAGCAAGGTTAATATTCACCAGCTTACCATATTTGCTTTCAGGAATATTCTCTAGGCGAAACATTTCTTTATTGGGAGTGGTGTTTGATGATTCCTCACCAGGAGGAATCATAAATTGGCATCGAAAATTGTCACCATCTTTTTTGGTTTTTGACATTGTAATATTGGCAAAGCTCAAGTGCTCGCGAAAATTAAATCGTGTACAGTATTTTCAAAATATGAAGTGAAAAGCTGTATGCGCTCTATTGAGTGTGCTTCTCCCATCGCGGAGTCACATAGTGGCAAAGCCACACTTGCGGCGGCAGTGTTGCAAGGGTCGCTTTCTGCAGCGCAGAACTAAGCAATCGGGGAATTACCTCCAGGCAACATTGCACACCGGGTGCTCACTTCTGCCCAATATCGTTAGTATTTTGCGTGGCTCTACACTCACAGTAACACACTTTTATGACACATATTTTTGAAACTACATGGACATCTATTTCACCGTTTAAAGGGAAGCTAAAGAGGTTTGTAGAACTTGTAAATAAATGTGAAGGCTCGAATGTAGGCACCTAAAAATGATGCGTGCAAAGTTTTTTGTAGTTCTATTAATAGAGCAGCACAATCGCCAAATAAAATGTTTCCGTAGCTCCACCCGCATGCTGCGCATCAAGCGCAGGAGACGACGTGAGCTGAAAGCCGGTGAAAGTGACATCATCGGCAGTGTTGGGTTACCTTTGCTCGCCTCTAAACTGGCTCGGATATTTCGACGATGATGTTGCAACGTTTTTGATAGATAACAGGCGGCAGAGAAATACTCCGCATTCCCTGCGCCAACCACTGCATGTTTTTCTGGTAGAAAGGCGGCTTTCGTTCACTTCTGCCCCATCTAAGGGTGACAATCGATTTGAGGGGGCAAAAAGTTAAAGAAAGGCTGCTTCAGCTTCCCTTTAACTTTAAAAGCTTTTTTTTCTTGATTTGCAAGATGAAAGCTGAGACCAAAAACTTGTCATCCTGTTTTCAAGATTAGTGAAATGTGTAATTATTTTTATGTGGTTGTGTTATGGTATTTTTATTGCTCAATGCACTTATGTTGTTGTCGCATTCGAGTGTATTTGTTATTGGACCGCAGACCAGCCATCATGGCTATGGGTCCCTGATTGTGTATTTTTATGAGCATTGTTGGGAGTACTTTGAAGTACATATGTTGTGTAATAGGGGCACTGACACCCCAAAGGTCGTATTTTTTTATTCTCTAAAACGATGCAAGTTGTAGTCATAAACACGCAAAAAAACGCTGCATCGCAAAAAAATTTTCCCCCCGCAACGGCGCGCTTTTTTTTATAGCGTTTAAATCTCCCGCCGCTACCTCCTTGCTTCTTTTGATCGATGACGTTAAAAAACAGGAAATTTAGAAGCTTTGTAGGCGGCATTTCTATAACATTTAATAACGGCGATCGTAAAACATGTTTTTTAACGCAATTGCGAACGCACAATGGCCCCTCTTTTGAAATGCCGAAAATCAGGAGTTCGGTGAGATGTCCCTTCCTAGATTTGTGTTCCTCCCTCAGAAAACTCGGCGGCGCCGAGCAGATCGGCGAGTCGGTGAAGGAACCGGTTTTTCCCGCGCTGGCTCCCTTCTATCCCGCCAGCTTGTAAACCTCCTCGCATCGGGTCCAGAAAAGTCGAGTCGGAGGAGACCACAGAATTTGACTGACTGCACTGGCGGGGATCGGCGGGAACTTCAAATTCGGCATTTGGAAATTGTTTTTTTAATTCACAAATACTGAATTTAAGTTTCGAATTTTGAGGGTAACGTCCGGCACCGCTTTCAATCGTTCGGATAATAAAAAAAATATGATTTTGATGTGTCAGTGCCCCTTTAAAGCGAGCTTGAGGGAAAAAAAGCAAGCTAGAGGTGAATTCTAAAGTATTTTTATCTCATAAATCTAAATATCATGTTCATTATCCCTGAAGATGTAACTAAACGCTAGCAAAACACGAAAAACCTCCGACCAGTCGTTACGTCGTACATTTCGCCACCAAGCGCATGTCGCCCGTGTGGGCAGCGCATGTAATTGCAAGCTTCCCAGGTATATTTCCCCGCACTGACACCCGTTGCAACATATGTTTTTAGAGTGCAGCTCTTGGAAGCGGCCAGATTGCGGCGTGCGATAGCCGTCTGTCAGGCGCTGAATCATGCGCAAGAGCATGAATGCCGTAAACTTCGCTAAATTCAGTGGAAAGTTATCCGCTACATCTAGCAGGAGGATTTTCCATCGCTAAATCTGAAGGAAATTGTCCACAGCTGGAAATCTCCGTAGACCAAGTGGAAAGTTTCGCTAAATTCTAGCGGAAATTTTCCCGCTAAACCTAGCGGAAATTTTCCCGTAAATTTAGCGGAAATGTTCCCGCTAGATTTAGCGGAAAATTTTTCCGCTAGCTTTAGCGGAAACATTTCCGCTAAATCTAGCGGAAAACTTTTCGCCTAATCTATCGGAACAATTTTCTCCGCTAGACTGGCGGAAAATTTTCCTGCTAAATTTGCGGGAAAATTCCCTCCTCTCCATCAGTCACGTATTCTAGTGCTTGTGACCCCATCGAAGTCACACCTTTGTGTCTTCCTCGTCCTAAACTGCGCCTAATTCTACAGGAGTTGCAGCAGCTTCATTTGATCTTCTGAAATCAGCAAGAGCGCATGTACATGCTCTTTGACAGGCTGAATATGCCAGACGGTTCGAACTCGCTACTAGTATGACGCCACGCCGCCACTTTGGAAATGATTTTCTGCAGCCTACCGTGAATCCAAACTGAAAACAAATTCTCAATATTCGTGACCTGCAGACCAAATGAAGACGGACCTTTAAGTGTTTTTCCTCAAATACAGAACTGCTTCTAGTTTCCATTTAATGTACTACTTCAAGTAGGTTTAGAAAACTTGTACTTTACTTGAAGGGTACATTCCCTGAGTATGTACTTGTACTTTACTTAAAGTACTTTTCTTGAAGTACTTTTTCTAGTATTTTCCGAGAAAAGTACTACTCCCGACTTTAAAGTACATTCCCAAAACTTGGTCTTGTTAAATTTGTATCAGAAAATGATGCTTTGTCAACGCTGAAGAAAAAGCAGAATGGATATTCTACTCTCATCATAAACGCGAGCAGACGACGCATAGCTCCATTTGTACTGGGGGCAGCTTTCCCACAGCATTTCAAACTCTTGCTACTTCTTGTTTAGTCAGCGAAAGCAAGGAGATTTAAATCATTAGGAGAGGGCACTCCTCCATAAGAGGATTATTTGTGGAGCCTACGGGTCTGGCATCATGCTTGTTCATCCAATATTTGCCGCCATTTCCGAAAATAACTGATGCACCCCCGATCACCCTTGGGGCAATACATACCAGAAAAAGAGGAAAAAAAAAGAAACACTGTATAGGGGAATGAAAGGGCATCATAGGAGATTATGTTAAAAAGTATTTGTAATTTACTTTGAAAGTACACTGTATTTATAGTACTTTACTTCAAGTATGTTGCACCTGGTGTACTTCCATAATCCCTCATTTACTTTATACTTCACTTCAAGTACTTTTAGATGTACCCAACACTGGTTATGAGACATAATAAAAAAAAACAAAAAAAAGGAATTAATTGAATTTTATGGTGACTAGAATTTTCTCATTCAAGGGATTGTGCGGGTGTGACATTAGTGTCTTTCTGTCCTAGTTGTGACCTGAAGAAAGGCTGCACGCTACCAGCATCTACTGTGGTCTTTGGAGACCCGTGCCCAGGCACACTCAAGTACCTGGAGGCTCACTACCAATGCATTCCCGGTGAGTTCCGCACCCCTCTTGGCCACGTCTGCATTAAATTGGCTCTTTTGGGAGAAGAGCACTTCTGGCAGCCCCATTATCTTTTGTTGTGGAACATTCATACCCTTATCATGACTTATGGGCTTCTGTGTGTTAGGTCGAGGACCCTTATCAGGCATGAATGACCCTTATCAGGCATGAATGGTAGAGTTCACAGGGAGACCTGCCGAGCCATTCTGAGGTACAGAAGCACTGAAGAAAGAAGACCAAATTGGGAACCCAGGAGCAGGGGAAAGAGCGGTTGTCCATCCAATTTTTCTCCTGCTCCTGGGTTATGTCTGTCTTAAACGAGCTTGCCTGTACTCTCACTTCAGTTTCAACATGACGGTTCTTGTGCCTGCAGTTGGCGTTGGTAGAGTCTCACTTACCGTAAATAAAATAAATACCCACTCAAAATTTAGAGATAATCGCGAAAAAATGGAGGATGGGCGCTTGTCCGGTCATCAATTTTACATATCAATGTACTGTGCATATTGTCTCAGATCTTACAAATTTGGGAATGGGTGCTTAATGTGGAATGGGTGGATGCTCGGTACTCTACGGTAACTGCAGCACTGATTGGGCCTGTTTATGTTAGCTTTCGGGCATGTACGCTTCTAGTTAATGTTGGGGCGGTTCACGCCTGCCTGGTTCCTTTGCTGCATATGCAGAGGATGTCCCAGCCCAAAAGTAGCGCTAGAGGTCTGACCCAGATGCAAAAGTTTCAGTACAAACTAATATTTTATTTGAAAGTTATAAGCGATTTTCTGTAAATATCAATGGGAAAATGGGGCCCATTTTCGGGCGTTTTTAGTTTCTGGCGCTGTAGAGCTCCATGTTTTTAAGAGACCCGTCGGCCACCCTTTTCGCATTGAGATTTTCAGAAAATGACGTAACTTTTGAATAAGGTATCAGATTGGGCTAAAACCTTGGCATCTGGTTCGGACCTATAGCGCTACCTTTGGGCTGAAAATGAGCAATCAACAATGCATAGTTTTTTTTTTTTTTTTATTGTGGTAAAAAAATAGGTTGTAAATTTTTTATTTTTTGGGGGACATTCTGTACATGTTTTCATTGGTTGTAAGCTTTATTTTTTTTGTGGGAAGGGGCAGGATGGGCAGGTGCATTCATTTTTAAGTCAGAGCTTCGTAACTCCAACTCCAATTGTGCCTGCCATTGAAACAAGTGAGATGTACAAAAATTTAAAAAAAAAACCTAAAAGAAAAAAATGTTTTTTTTTTTTAAACAGTCTGGTTGGGACATGCGTGTCAATAAATAAATTTTATGCAACACCGTACTCTCTGATTATCAGCTAAGCTTAGATTGTGAACACTCTATTACCTGATTGTCAGCTAGGCTTAGAGCATCAACAGCCTAATCTCTGATTGTCAGCTTATCTTAGAGTATTGATACTCTATTCCCCAGTCATGTTGCGGACAGCACCATTTTGTTGCCTAGTGCCGAGCGGGCGCTATTGGCAATGATCAGGATTAAAAATGCAACTTTCCTAGTTCTAGACAGGGTGTCAGAAAGCTGGGCGGAATCATCTTGCTCTGTCGCTAACTCTTATAACGCTTCTGAAAGACTGAAAAGCATTTTATGCGGTTTCGGGCAAAGCTTAAGGCAGAGCTTAAGATTAATGATGACTTTAAAGAATGAGATGGCTGAAGTTTATTTTCTCGGAAGCATAGCCCCGACTCCCCCGGTGTTGCTGCCTACGAAGTGGTTGATCGTTGAAACACTGGTTATACTATGCCTCTAAAGTTTGGCACTGTGCCTCGTTGTACGAGGTTTGAGCCACGGGCTGATTCCCAACAGACAAAAAAAAGCTACATCTGGGATACACAAGAGGGAGTCCGGGAAAAAGGAGAATCCTCCTTCCCAGGTGCTAGAATTGCTCCTTTACCTCGGACAACACAGCACGCAAACGACAAGATAGGTGGAGCAAGTCGCTCGATTAGAATTGACCCGCCCCCCTCTACTCAGCAGCGGAGTCGACGACCTCGAGCAGTCCCAAGCAGCTCTCCCTGGGGTCCCTGGCGCCCCCCTGGTGCTGCAGGACCTTCCCAAGGGGACCCCGGGGGGGACCTGGTGCCTCCCCTGCCGGGCACGGTGCCCGCTGCCGCGCCCCCGGCCGTCGTGCAGGCGGACAATGCGCGCACTCCGCCGCCCCCGAGTCCGGAGCACGTGCTGGACATCGGCTTCCCCTTCCGCACCACCACCACGGGTCAGTGGGAAAGAGTTTGGATTCGCAACTTTCGACACTTTCTATACTAACTGAGCATTCAAGATTGGTTCGATGGGGAGCACCGTCTTGCGCGGAACTGTCGCGACTCTAATTACAACCTGCAGCCGCGGTCATTGGATCCGAGTTCGAACGTCCGAGTGCCTGATTGTGACACCCTAGTGCCACCACTGCTGAAAGTGGCAAATAATAAAAGGAAAAGATGTGCCATTTTAAATGCATCCTTAGGGCCACCATACGGTGAGATGGTGCGCATCCGTCCGTAAGTGGCCTGGCAGTTGTGGTCTGTAATTATACACCGATCTGTTTTTCCACTAAACTTAGTGGTTTCCCCGCTATAGAGTATCTAGCTGGAAAACCTGAATATTTATACACCAATTGAATTAAGTGGGAAAACTTGAATTGATGTACAGTAGTATCTCGTTAAACGGAAATCGCTTGAACGGAATTGTTGCTTAAACGAAACAACTATCTCGGAGTTGTTTGGTTTTGTATTCATGCAATGGTAAAAGTAATCTCGTTATTCGGAACTCAAATTCTCGCACCTCCGGGTAAACGGAACCGAAAACGAAACTTTGTCGCCGACATATTTTTCGCTATCGCAGAAAAGAAAAATAACTCTTGAGTAATAAAACAGTATTAAGAATGTTCTTAATATTTATAAGCCTTATTGCCCAAAATTACCGTATTTACTCGCATAATGAACGCACTTTTTTCCCGAAAAATCGATGCAAAGCTGGGGGGTGCGTTCATTACGCGGGGTAAGATTTTTTGCGTCCGTATTTACTCGCATAATGAAAAGCCCTTTCATCCCGAAACATCGACGTAACTTCTTATCCCTTTGCGCGCGGCGCAGCGAGCTCGAAAACCAAACTACGATGCGCAAAAACACTCCTCCATGTTTCTTTCTTGCGCATTTCTTTCTTTCCGCTCCGTTTTCTTCTTATTTCCTTGCGGCGACCTCAAAACCAAGCCAAAGCGCTGTTTAAAAAAAGAGAAGAAAAGCTTGTTATTATGTTTCTCTGTTTCTCTTGGTTCTGTGGACTTTTTTTTGCCGCCTTTCGCAAGCTGTTTTGCTTTGCTTAGCCGGGGGCTTTCTTTCTTATCTCCTTGCGCGAGGGGCGCGACGTGCAGCCTGGAAACTAAACTGCGCTGCGCAAAAGCAAGAAAAAAAAGAAAGCTCCTTTTTATGTTTTTTTGTTTTCTTTTCTTTGGTTCCGTGATTTTTTCTTTTTTATGCCGCCTTTCGTAAGCTGTTTTGCTTCGTCTAGGTGAGGACTTCTCCGCTTCTTTTTCTTATCTCTTCCGCGAGTCGCGCGACCTAAAGTCCAAACTGCGCTGATGCAAGAGGGAAAAAAGCTCCTCTCCATGTTTTCTCGCTTCCGCTGGTTTTTTTTATTTTTTAACGCCTTTTGGCGAGAGTGTTTAGTTCGCCCACGATCAGCATTCACGACCTCATGCACCAGAATAGATAAAGTGCATTCATTTCGCGCGCGGGGGAAGGGGTCAAAATTGTGACGTCCGAGTTGGGAGTGCGTTTATTACGCGAGGAAAAAGTCGAAAATTTGAGAGCCGACTTGGGAGGTGCGTTCATTACGCGAGTGCGTTCATTGTGCGAGTAAATCGTAGCATGTACGCATGGTTTTTGGGAGTTTTCTTTTCTCATTTTTATGCATAGGTGGCTATGTTGGGTAGGCTTGGCTCAACAAGGCTTCTGCTCGCATCTTAGGCCTAGTGTCCTACTTTCTGCGATGGCGGCCACGAGGCGACAACACCGTGCGCTCACGTTAGAAAAAAGATTGAAGTCATTAATGATTTCGATAGCGGTTGCTTCACGAAAACGGCACTTGCAAGGAAGTATGCCATTCCCAAAAGTAGCCTGACAACATGAATATTGCTTCAACGTTTTTACACGGTTTGTGTGAATATGCAAAAGCAGCAATTTAGTGTTTTTGACATTATTTTGCCTTCTACATTCACTTGCTGGTGTTTACAAATTGTGCACTTGTGGAAACAGCATTTAAGCTGGCATTCAACATTTTTAGTGTACCTACACTACATACTCTCAGTAAATGAAACTCCTGATAAATGGAACAGATTTTCCTGGTCCCTTCAGGTTCCGTTTATCGAGATTGTACTGCATGCGCAATTAAATTTGGAAGAATAAAATAAAACATCAAGAATTAACGCATCTGTTTTCAAAACTGCCATTGAAGAATATTTTTTCTCCCAGGGACCAGCATTTGTCGTATTTTTCGCCACTTTTTTCGTATCTTTGTTATTGCCCAGTTCTTTCTGTAATGCCCCGTGGGACTCAGAAAGTGTCAGAATAAATGTAAATCGATCTACTTGAACCAATTTAACCCACGGTCATCACTAATACTTCTTCGGGCAACGCACGCAGGCACGCATGTTTTCAAACCTGGCCCATAGTCTGTTGCAGGTTAAGAGAGGTGCCGCAAAGCTCTCTGGCCACCCTGGTTTCCTCATCTCCGGCATCTCGAGTGGAAAGAGGGCTTTGCGACGGAGCTTGTCCCAGTTTTCTTAACCCGCGACGGGCATGCCCTGGCCGCTGGACAGCTTCTCGAGCTTTGCCGCAATTTCTCCGACAGAGGAAACGACAGAAGCACCATCCACGGAGGCGGCGACGCAGGAAGTGTCAACATCGCTGGACCTCCTGACGGACTTCTGCCAGCCCGTGACGGTGCGAGAGATCTCTTGGAACTGGACGCGAGCTGGAGAGGTGGCCGTGTACCCGTGTCCGGGAGGGGCCAGAGGTCAGTCGCGCTCTTGCCCTGCACTTTCTCCTGTTCGGACCGAAACTCTGTTTGGTGGCATAACTTGCGGAGCTTGTGCCGGATTTTTTTTTCCTATGGAAGGCATCTTTGGGTGTCCTGGGGGACATTCGTGGGGGACACGTTCCAACCGATGGGTGCAGGAATGGGCATTCTGGCTAGGCTTTGGTCCAAATGGAAGTCTCAACTGCCCCCCTAATTTGTTTCCCAAAATGGAACATCTTGTACTTCCTCAATTACGCTTCGAATCCTCAAAACGAGACTTTTTCGTGTGAAAGGTTGATGGTCACGAAAGTGGAACTGCAAGACGCTCAGTTACAAAAGACGGCACGCAAAGGAGGATACAGTTTTTGAGGTTATCAGTAGTGCGAAAGATGAATACCAAAAACAAAATAATTTCGAAATAGAAGTAAAAAAGGGAAAAAACTTGCAACTTCGACGTACCGCACGCAGTTGCATCTAATTCTGTTAACTAAGCTGAACCAAGCATGCACGCTAATGCCGTTGGCTGGTTATACTCGGCCGTATAGATGCTCATTTTAATTTGTGGTTTGGAGCAAAAAATTGTTCTCGGGTGATATAACATTGATTTAACGGTACGAGAAATTGGGCCCATTGTCCCCTTTGAAGGAGGATTCCAGCCAGAAGCAAAAGGGTGAAAACATGCTGGGGCTGTGCCTCTGTGCTGCAGGGGATGCTCGTTGGCAGTGTGGAGTGAATCCGGTCAAGTGGCTGTCGGAGCGACCCGATCTCAGTGGCTGCAACTCCTTTTGGGTTGGGGACCTGGAGAGGAGGGTGAGTGGACACTTTCTATCGCTCTCCGTTTCCATAGCTCCGTTTCATAGCTCCGCTGCTCTTCGCTCAACAGAAAGTATATTAATTTCACACTTTTATGAAACACTACACAAAGAAATCGATATGTTTAGTTTACCGATACAGTAAATGAAATGTATGCTTTTCTTATGTACTCCTCAGTTGCCAGAATGAGTTGACATGCATACTGCACAGCTAAAATTTGAAGTACGCTAGAGGTATGGTAAAAGTATACTATTGAAAATGTACTGTTTTATAAAAGTAGTCTAGTTTTAGTGTTCTGCTTTTTGCCACAAGGCAACGATACAAGTGGGCGTCGCAATAACTGCCTGCCGCATGGCAGGAGCCATCCAAACAGAAACTCCTGTCGTGACGCATCACGTAACATCAGCCCCTGCCTGTTCAAACCTCGGCGCTACTATTAGTCGGCGCCGAAAATAGCGCTCGATTTAGCCGATGAAGTGCTGATGGGGCACTGTATTAGTGATACTATATAGTGCCACATCAGTGCTACATTAAAGTAAGCATTGCTCCTAATGTCTTAGCGTGCAGCTTTAGGGTGACATCAACCGACACGTTTCAGTTGTGGCTCGTAGATTGTGACGCCATTCTGGTTGTGGGAAACACTGGAGGCGGCAGAGTAGAACCTCTGGCCAGCTTGTTGTCCGCAAAGCGAAGGGATGCCTGAAAGGAGGGGACAATGGCGACAGATCCACGACGGAGTGTCGGTGGTGAACCTGGCGAGCGAGCTGGCGCAGAAGACGCGGGTGAAGGTGCTGTACGGCGGGGACCTGCTGCACACGACGAGGCATCGTTCAGCAGCTGCTGTCCAAAATGGAGGACAAGCTGGACCAGGCGCTGGACAGCTACCAGCGTCAGCAGGTCGTCGAGGAGCTCATGAACGTGAGTCCAACTCTGTCACCGGAGTTTGGCTGCCACTTCTGGACGTGCAGAAAAAGGCCCAGGCCTGTCCCTTTGGTTTATCCCGTGACGATGCATGACGTCGCGGTGTGACCGCGCACGCAGTGTTACGCGACATCGTGGTCTTGCGCAAATTTCAGTGTCACATGACCATTAGGAAGGCATGTGGTCGTGTGACCTTACGTCACATCACAGTCTCACAAAACGATGCGACATCACAATCTTTCGTCGTGGTGTCACCTGACGTCACAGGACGTTATATCATGCGAGGGAATTCTAGATCACCTCGCAGTGTCACGGAACTTTGTCACGCGAGAAAACGTCAGTGGGAACAGCATGCTGACATCGTGGTGTTACGTGACGACCGTCTTGGAAAGTACATCCCAGGCATGTACGCGAAAGTGCCAACAGCTGGTGCTTTTATAAGACAGCTGCTGTTGGTTCTGTCCTTGCGAGCTGACCTGTCCGAGGCTGCAACCTGTTGCCTTCTGCACCTGCAGTACGTGGTGGACTTCAGCAGCAACCTGCTGGAAGAACACCAGCGCAGCTCGTGGGGAGACCTGCCTCCAATGGAGCAGCGGGCGGCTGCCTCGTCACTCCTCGAGGGCCTGGAGCGCAACGCCATGCTCCTGGTGAAGAGCCACAGCGCCAACATGAACTACAGCCGCCTGCAGAGCAACATCAGTGAGCACCCTTCACCCACTCTCGTGGATTCTTTTTCACCTCCACCACTGCAGTGAAAAGGACTTGCGGAGCATTGTTCCCCCTCTACCTGGTAAACACTTGTATATACAGCGAGGCATTAAGTTCCGCTGGTTGGTACATAATAATAATAAAATGGTAAAACGGCGCTAAAACGGCCGAGGACACAAAGAAGAGACAGTACACTTTGGATCTGGAATTTTTTTCTTTATGAGTAAAGACTTTCTGACAACCTTTTGAGAACTACTTTGCAGCTGATGAGCTACTATGCACAAAATTTGTTTCTTTCGAGGTGCCAATGAATATGGTGTGCAGGTTTTAGGGGAGAGTGTGACAGGTTTAGTGTCACTTTTTCTACCTATATTTTATAATAGAATCAAGTTGGTTGTTCAATCATTAGGTGACATGTGGTATATGACTAATGAGTAGCCAGTTAGCTCTAATACCTGTAAAATCAGATACAACATACTGAAGGCTCTGGTTAGGGAAGAGGAAGGGTAAAAGTCGCAGAAGTAGCAAAAATTCTGCTTGTGACGTCTGTGGCATTTTTTAAGGGTCATGCGAACGCATTCTCTGAGGATCCACCAATGGACCTTCCTTTAATTTTTTCTGGCCTTGCGCACTTCACAGCGTCATCCGCTGCCTGGCTCTGCTTTCGCTGTTCGCCGGTTTCGGCAGCCCGTCTCCTTCGGTCACAACCCGTCTTCTTTGCCTCCTTCTTGGATGAGCACTAGTACTTGGTTCACACCCCATTTTGTAGCACAAACCAAGGCCTACGCGCTCCACACACCTGCAAGTTCAGACTCGCCCCAGCATCCGCTTGCGCACATCTTCCGCCCCGTGACGTCGCCTCCTTCTCTTCTTTGTCCTTCCCTCTCCTCTTCCCTAGCTGGGGCACTTCCCATTTCACTGTTTTGTCCAAAGACGGATGCCGTCAGCTTTTCCCCGTCATGTGGGTGCTAAGGCATTGATAAATAAAACATTTGCCGTGGCCCTGAGAACCTCCTTGTTGATCCGCAGTGGTGGCAGTGCGGGTGCTGGGCCTCCAGAGTGTGACGGACCTGTCCTTTCCCGACCCCAAGATGGTCCGCGGCACTCCGTGGGCAGACTTGGGAGACTCCATCTACCTCCCCTACAAAACCTTGCTAGAGAGCGCCCGGAACGGTAGGTCACTCTCTCTGCAAGATGTTTAGGACGATGCTCGTCTATTTTGCGTCGTAATTATGTTAATAATATTAACAATTATCTGTACATAATGGTGGCCCACATAAGCACACAAGCGCTTAGGGACCATCAGTAATAATCAGCGAGGAAAGAATGCATATTGTGTCACCTACTGATAATTCAAACTCGAAGAGAACTCCAAATGACCGAGCACTTCGGAAAAAATTAATTCTGTGAACACTTTTGTAATGCATACTAAATGACTAGAAATGGGGCAATGTTTCACTTTTGCGCAATCAGATCGCCTTGCACTTCAGCATTCCGCGTTACACGGCCGCACAATGGCTAGCACGGAGGGGACTGTCCTTCGTCGTTTATACTAAATGACTGGGAGGTTTCTTCTTGATTTTTTGTAGGAATGTACATTCTGATATTAATTTTTTGGAGGACTTAAGGGGGGACACTGGCTAGAGGTCAAACTTTTGAACTACTGAAGCGATCAGAATGAAATTTGCAGGGGAGATTTAACTTCAGACGTAGGTGTACTGTGCAAACTTTTAGCTCTCTAGGTCAAATTCACATACCTGCATAAGATGATGTGTCACTTTTCGTTAAGAAATTTATGATATGCAAATGAAGCTATTAAGCACCATTTTGACTGCTTGAATATAAAGTGGGGGATATGGGACTTTAGGCTATCTAGTTTTAATAACTTAAATGTAAATATTTCAGGAAGAGTTATTACCTACCTCAAAATATGAGAAGCATTTTCTGCCCTATGTCAATTTTTGAAAACTTAGTTTTTTATCCCTGAGGACTTCAACTTAAAACAAAATAAAGTAGATAGCCCGATTCCCTAGTAAATTTCAGTTCAGAAACATCTTGATCGTGGTATCAGAATACTTTTACTTTCGAACAAAAGATTCCTTCGTATGAAATTTGCAGCAAAAAGTGGAACTGAGAAAAATGCATTCAAACATTGAACTCCTCTACTTTGTTACTGCCTCACAATGTGTTGAAAATATTTTATATCAACATAACTATTTGGCATATGGTTATCAAATTTGGTGTTAGGGTGTATAATTAGTTTCTAAAACTGAAAACCTCAAAACTGAAAAATTAACTTTTTCAAAAAAAATTTAAATTTAGGCCCACGTCCCCCCTTAAACTTTTTATGTTTTCTGTGGCTGCGTTGGAGGTGAGTGGATTGCTTTTTTGAGATTTCACTAAACTTTGTTGATGTTAGCACTTATCATGTTGTTTGTGTCATTCGTTCTTTGTCTTTTTTTTTTTCTGTTAATTTTAGTGTCCTATTTTTTGCTTCACAAGTAACACCGTTGTATAAGTCGCACCGCCTAAAAGGAGCCATTTTCACAAAAAAATGTTGATATAATATATAAATTACACCCTTCTTTAAGCCGCATTTCTTTGTATTATCAGCACACGAAAGTACTTTGCTAAGACCGCAGGTGTGTGCAGTCGTCGACCAATTTTTCGGACTTCGCAGGGGCCGATAAAACGTCCGAATAATAGAGCAATCCGAAAAATCAGCACATAAAAAGCTTGCCTTTTTTTGTCTAAGCGTGCTTAGAAAAGCCGTGAATAGTGCCTTGCTTCGGGTTACACCTGCGCACCTTGTTTCAGGTTATGCCTCTGCTTGTGTTCAGCCACTCTCCATTAGCTTGAGAATCGCTGCCTTCTTTTCTAGCGTTTTGGTCGAGTACTTTCCACGCTTTTATCGACGGAAGAATAGTTGGGGCCATGACGTCCAAGCCAGCGTAGTCCGAAATCA
The DNA here is from genome assembly GCA_037355805.1 of Ixodes ricinus. NCBI lineage: Eukaryota > Metazoa > Arthropoda > Arachnida > Ixodida > Ixodidae > Ixodes > Ixodes ricinus. Next base: position 42,170 of record JAZHYW010031988.1, on the reverse strand, counting down.
TGATTCACCGAGACGAGTTGAAAGGCGCAAGTCCACGACTGCAATGGCAAATGAATGAAGCAAAATGGTAACAATGATGACGATACTGACGCGCAGCCAGACAAAAAAGCCTTATAGCGTCACCTAGCGGTAAAACTTAGCAGTACTCAAGTAGCACTGCCAAACAAGCCAATCCATGTGCAGCCAACATAGAATCCAAAATGGCCGCTTCTCGGTGGTGTTTTCCGCTGATCGCTTGTGACGATTTTGTCCGAATAATCAAACTTTCGAACTTCAAGCTGTCCGAAACATTGGTCGTGAATATGCACTAACTTCTATCGGGTAGGTCACGAGTTGCTCTTTAAGCTCCGAAATGTCGAACAAGTCCTAATTATTGTCGTCCAAAAAATCGGTCAGCGACTGTATTGTGATTGCGATGTAGCCAGTGTTGGGACGTGCTTTAGTACATTGTACTTGAAGTATTACTTCAAGGAGGTTTAGAATACTTGTACTCGCTTTACTTGAAGTACAGGGAGTTTCCGAGAAAAGTGAACTGTGTTTGTCAGCTAGGATAGATAAACTCTGCATTGCAGTAAGCTCAAACTAGATAAGAATGTGAAGCTATCGGTTGGGATAGAACACAAAAGTTTGAGACCATGACGTTTCTTGAATCAAAAGATGATGGAGAAAAACAAAATTTCTCTAGGAGCCGACGTCCACGTCTAAGCCTAATATCGTCAAAACAAGAAATGACATTGTGAACGTTTGTGGTATTTATATAAGGGAAAAACAGATGTCAGCAAGAAAGAGAATATTGTTTTCTTGCTGACAAATTTGTTTCACTGAAATAGATTCTACAATATTATTTCTTGTTTTGACGACATTAAGCTTAGGTGGACCTCAGCTCGCAACCAAATTTCGTTTTTCTTCAATTATTTTTGATCCAGAAAATGTCATGTTCAATCTTTCGCGTTCTATCCCCACCGCTAGCGTCACATTCTCACGAAGCTTGAACTTTCTGCGATGCATAGTTTATTTACCCGGGCTGATGAACACGGAATTCTCCTTTTCAGAGAATTTCAATCAGAGAATGTAGGGGGGTACATTCTCTGATTAGGTACTTGTACTTCGCTTAAATAATTTTTTTCCTAGTAGTTTTTGAGGAAAGTACCACTCCCGACTTTAATTAACATTTCCCGAATTCGGTCTCATTAAATTTGTATCCCAAAATGATGCTTCGTCAACTCTGAAGCCACTTGACAATATACCAATATTCGCTGTCATTTCTGAAAATAACTGATGCACCTCTGATTACCCCTGTGGCAATGCATACCAGTTAAAATGTGCTTGTACTTTACTTTGAAAGTACAGTGTAATTATAGTACTTTACTTCGGGCACATTGCACCCGGTGTACTTAGTGCTACTTTACTTGAACTATACAACCTCTCATTTACTTTCTACTTTACTTCAAGTACTGTTTAGATGTACTTTACCCAACACTGGATATATAGCGTAACCGTCGAGCACATGATGTGGGACTGTCCTGGCTACAAAAGCCTTCGGCAGCAGCACCTCCCACAACACATCCGGACTTTCCTCGACTGGACCACCCCAGGCAACGACGCCCGGGCCCGCGACACACTGCTTTCCCTGTGGAGGTTTGCGTGTGCCGCGGTCATCGACCGTCGTATGTGATCTCCCCCTCCTCCTCCCTCCCCGCTCCCCCTTTAGGCCTAAGAGCCAGCCCTTTCTAAATAAAGTATGTTCATCATCATAGCGTAGGCAAGCGGTAGCCAGTTTGGTTAACGAATTGAACAAGAATTATATCCCCTCGCAGGAAATTTTCACAGTTACGATCCATACTTACATACAAAAATGCGTATGAGTCTGTCTCACCGTTGTGTAGGGCGCACGGGCACGAATTTGTGAAACCACGACTTGTGCACCGTAAAATATGGTGCCCTGTTCAGTGGGAATGGTTGATGAACTGTGTTTCCCCTTCTCGCAGGTGTGGTCAAGGTGGCCTTCTTCTCCTACCGCCAGATGGAGGCCATCTTGTCCGCCCCGAGTCCCGCAGGGGCGACGGGGTTGGCGGCAACATGACACGACTGGTCAACTCGAGGGTCATGGCCGCCGCACTGGGTCGCCGCCGTGTGCTGGGACTGTCCCAGCCCGTGCTGGTCACCCTCAGGCACAATAAGGTGCACATTTAATCGGCCACCAAGATGTTTAAGAATGGCGTTACATTACGGGGTCGAATGTAAATAAAGAGTTAGACTGCACAAAAGAAATGATTTGGAAACCAAATATTCTCAAAATGAAGTAAAAGTAATTTTTAATTCAAATTTTTGTTTTTCTAAATACAGTTAAACCTCGATGTAACGAAGTCGGTAAAATTCGGAACTTACTTCGTTACATCGAAATTTCGCTACATAGAAATTCGGAGAAAACGTTGAAGAAAGTTTTCACAAATGTTTCTCGGGTGCATGAAACTCACCGAGGACACCTTTATTTCGGTTGAAAGTAGTTCGCTGTCTTTTCCTGGGCCACTCTTGACATTATTATTCGCATCACACTACGTTAGCATAGCCAGATGGCCTGCATCGCGTCTTCGTCTTTCTGCGCGCTCGTGGACCGCCTCAAGACATCGATCACGTCCACCACTTCACGGTTACTGGGCACATCGCAGTTGTCTTGCTCATCAGGCTCGCTGTTGCCACAAACATAACTAGCTATCGCCTCGTCGGTCACCTCGTCCGCCGCAATAACAGCAGAGTCGACGTCTAGAAATTGTCGTCGAGGTCGACGTTGTCGGGGACGGCTCCATTGCCTTGAAGGCTCCATTACCCAGGACAACGAGAAACGCACGCTTTTAGTTAGTCCTCGAAACGAACTACGCAGCGCAAACCGACGGACGAAACGGCGGCGGCTCTAGTGTCCCCTAGTGGCCCTTCTGTACGCCACACTCGCCAGACTCGGCCTGTTTCACCCTTTGCGCTTTATCGGTGGCCCGTTTCAGCACGTGTGCTTTTCAAAATCTCCTTTGGGACCCAAAAGTTTGTGCTGAATTGTCCATGAAACTTCGTTACATCGAAATTTCGGCAAACGGGACTTCGTTACATAGAGGTAAAAATACATGGCGTGCATACACTTGCGGTTAGAAAAAGGTATGCACTTCGTTACATCGGGGGTTTCGTTACATAGAGGTTTGACTGTATTAAGTTCAAATATTTGGAGAAAAATCTGATTAGATCCTGAGTATATAAAGCTAAGTCAACTAGAACATTTCGACGAACGTGAATCAAATTTGAAGACAATTTAAATTTAAATAAAAGTATGATGTACATAGTCGATGTCGCAAATTCTTTTCGATCTGTGCATAAATTTACGAATACTTGCGTGGCTCCAGAAATTAAGAGCCTCTAGGTTTGATAGTTTTATTGGTTTTATGCATCTTCTACGAAGCAATATGCGAGTCACTCTTTTATGTATGTATAGTCATCTATTATGATTGTCGCCTAAGTGAAATGATATTTTGTTTTCAGGAGGAGAATGTGAGCGACCCAGAGTGTGTATTTTGGGACTTCAGCAAAAGGTAGGTTTCTTGCCATACTGAATATCATTGTCACGCAGAAATGAAGGCAGTTTTGTCGGGGAACAACCGTTGACTGCCCTCGAAAGTAGCACGAGTTTGGAAGTCAACTCTCAATAATTTGGAGTTCATGGAGACAGCGGAAGTCTTCAATTTAAGTGAACTTCGAATAAAAAAAAACACTGAAACCGTGAGATCTTTTTGTTTTTCATGTAGTACTCACCTGGGAGAACACTGTTTTGTGGTGAGCACATTGGAATTGGATAAAAGCTTAGGAAAGAATTGCACGTAGAAGGACAGAACACGGACAGCACATGCCGTCCACAGGCGCCAGAATTTGTTTTTACGGGTGGGCCAAAATAATTTCGCACACTGAAGGGGCTCTTTGCCAGCCCCGGCGTAAAATATATGCTGTGTATTCGGATATATTTAGGTCCAGTTCTCATTATTGAAGTGTTTCTGTAACATTTAAGGTAGATCATCCTGTATGCCTCATTGTAATTGCTTTTTCTACAAGTGCACATAATAACTGTAAAAAATGTTTTTTTTTTTTACTAGTTTTTAGTTTTTTTATTTGAAAATAGATAAACCATGTATCAAATCATAACAAGCAAAAACAAGTGAATCTGAAATTATTGGACGCATACCTTTGGCACTTTAGACAAGAAGCTTGTCAACATGAGTGTCGGTCCTTGCCGCTTGCTGGCCCCGTTGCTGGCTTTTTCTTCCCCCCTCTTGCTACGTGCCTGGTTGTCCGTGTTCTGTGCTTCTATGTGTAATTCTTCCGTAAGTTTTTACTTGGGAGAAGTTGACTTTTGCTTGCCTCCGCCAACAGAGACACACTGAGCTTACAATGCTCGGCAAATTGAAAACCTTTCTTAGGGTGCCTTCAACAATTTCATTGCGAAAGAAAATCCCAAGAAGTACTCCATGGTGCTGCAAGCAGGTTCCATTTCAGCGGCACTTGGCTCGTAAAGAGATGTAATCATTCCTAGGCCTAACCACTTGCGCGATTTCGCTGTCCGATAGCAAACCACAGTTTATGGCGCGTCTTTTGACATCAATATCGTACAAATGTATCTAAGGGCCACTCTTTTATTTCCAGCTTTGGGGTTACTGCGTTAGTTTAAGCCCAGAAATGGATAAAAAATAGACAACGTTGCAATTGCGTGCAGTGGGCTGGAACAGCTTTATTTCGGTCTCGATCATTGTACGGTATCCTCAGCTCCTTTTTAGGGTTCAGCTTGAAAAGAAATTCTGCAGAATTTCTTGTCGAAGCCAATTGTCGCAGATGAGAAGTGATGTGGCAAACTTGCGTCGAGAAAACAAAAGAGAAATAGTCGCGTCGAAGTCAGCATAACCGCAGGGGTCGAGCGCCGAAGCAAGACTGACCTCAGACCGCCACGAGCACCTTCTGTACCCACGTGGGTTTCTGGAACATTCGGCGCAGAAACTTCGGCGCGTAGAGCATTCGCAACTCGATCGGACGACAATGTTACCGAACTTACAAGAACGCTAAATCGAATGAACAAAAAGAGGCGTCTGCTCCCAGGAATCGAACCTGGGGCCTCCGCAATATAAAGCCAAACACCGTAACCATTCGGCCATGCACTCGCCAGCTCGTCGATGCGCGAGGCAATATTGACGTTGAGTGGCCGCAGCATGCCACTGAGCCCACCCCGGACCGATCACTTTGTCCCACAAACTTCAAATCATTGCTAAGTCGGCACCAAATGAAGTTCGAGCCAGCGCTCAGTAGGTGCTAATTCATGTTCAAGTCATCGCTAAGTTAGTGAGTTATGAATGTTCAAATCAACATTAAGTGGATAATAAGCCACCACTAAATAAGTGCAAAGTCATGGGTTGCACTAAGTCATATTGAAGTGATTACAGTCTGAGCGCCATTTCGGGTGCTGGTTCAGCTTTAATTATGTGGGAACCGGTTGTAAGCGTTGCATGCAGCTCTTTCCCGTAGCATGGCACTCTGGTGAAGCAGTATTTGACTGGCTGTCCGCACTCTGTTCTCTCCCAGGGACTGGTCCGAGCGGGGCTGCTGGGTGGAGTCGAGCAACCAGACCCACACCACCTGCGCCTGCAACCACCTGACAAACTTTGCAGTGCTCATGGACGTCAGGGCCGTGCAGGTGGGACCCTCCTTCCGACCCTTTTCAATATTTAGAGCCACCTGGTGACTCAAATAGCAGTTGCCATACTAGCGGCGGTCGTGAAAATGTACTTTGTTGGCACCATCACTTTTGCACGTCGATGGCAGTTAAGAATGTGTCCTTTACCTTCTTTCTCAGCTTGTTTCTGCTGCTCTCTGCACAAAATCGGCTCTAAAGCGACTTTGTGCCGAGAGATTGATTGGACCAGAGTCCGAAATAAAGGCTGTATCTAAGTCGTACGTTGCATTGTGCTAGTGTCTTGAATGTACACGCCTCGTATCCTTGGGAGCATCTTCAACATCTTCCTTCATCAGTCACTAGAGGGCTGCCATTACTATGGCACAGATGCCATACCCTCGCACGATGATAAAAATCAATGGGTCCGGACTGAGGAAGGGTCTAATAGTACACCATGCCACGTCAGCACTCAAATCTTCAGTCTATACTATTCACTCCCTACAATCCTGGCGTAACATTGCGCAACTGTGTTCTCTCACACATTTTATCACAATGTCTCCTAGTCTGATTGTGCTATTGAACCTTTAAGGGCTTTTAAGGTGATATAATTATACAAATAAACGAGTTAATAGGTAAATAACTGTCCAGTTGACTAATGTCAGTTCCACATGGTTTTCACCTTTAGTGATTTTTCGTGCGAATTAATTCACATTTTCTTTAGAAGTTTGGAAATATTGATTCATGTGCATGTGTGTCCTGGTGTCAGTCAAGCGTATTTAAGTGCTGTGGCATTCGGTGGTTCCAAGTGTTGCGGGTCTTGGAACTTGTCCCCAAACTGTTTAGTGTACAGCACAATGTACTTATACTGATGACACCTTTAGCAGGGTATTGTTAGATGCTAACAAAAGTATCGAATTTTATAAAGGCACACAAATTGTATTTCATTTTGCATATATTGCTTCACCACTTCATTACAGTCCAAACTTAGTTGTTGTATGAATTCTTGTGCACTAACTTGGTTGGTTATTATATGAATTCTTGTGCATTAACTTGAATTCTTACGCTACCACCTTCGAAAAGCGGACAGCATTTTTTATTAATGCAGAATGTGTTCATAAGCTGGATTTTGTGGAAAAGTGTAACGTTCAAGTGTGACGAAAAAGCGTTACACACAGGCCAAGGCAACATCGAGGATGCATAGCAGGCAATGCATAAGCATTCAAACCATATAAGCCCCACCTCTACTTTTACCACGATTTGCATTTTTTTCAAAAATACCAAAAGATAGCCTATTTCTCGTATAAATGCAGTGCCTGGGCCAATGGTGACATTCGCGAAAATGGGGTTAGTTAGCCACTGCGGCAAATAAGCAAACATTTGCGGCACGGGAGTGGACGGTCATCTATGCTTCATCGTCAGAGCTGAGATAATGAGTCTAGCGTGTCGTATGATCCAGAAATGTCACTTTTTTAACATTTGTTGATCGCACACAGAAAGTTAGCCCAGCCCTTATTTTTATTCGATTTGCTCTTAATTTTAGGTAGTCCTCTGTCGACCGTCAGCGCCAAGTCATACTTGGTCCAGCATGCTTAGTCCGCATGCTACAGGCAGTGGCGAGTCATACTTAGTCCAGCATGTTTAGTCCCGCAGACGAGCCGTTAGCAGTGATTCATACTTTGTCCAGGGTACTTAGTCCGCAGGCGAGTCATACTTATCTCCAACCTAAATCCGATCACACCCTACGGTCCGATGGAGTCAGTCAAGCAGAGTGACTGTTCGTGCTATCACCGGCAAAACCAATCACGTAAGCAAACAGCGTCTTTCATTGTGCAGGATTGGTTTAGTGACCGAGTGGCGACGGCAACTTTTGCTGCAGCAGGCCTAATCGCCGCAAACTCGGGACGAAGCAGGCCGATCAAAAACCGGAAAGGGGGGGGGAGGGGGGGTGCAAATTATAAAAGCTTTCCCAAGCTTAAAGTGACGTACAAAATTTTTTCTTGATTTAGGCACACATAACTTAAGATTAATTTGGTTACATCGCTGTCTCCCGCAGCTTAAAGCACAATTCGAACTACAAGGTAAGAAACGCCACTATGCGCGAGTTGCACCTAAGTCGAGTGGCGCTCAGTCTCGTAAGGTTTCACTTCGACGTTATCAAAATATACGGTTTATTCGACTAAGGCTTATTTTTATCCTCCAAACAGAAGTTGGTTGAACCTCTACTCCCGTATCTTTATAAAGGGCTCGGGGAAACACGAGTGAAAAGAAAAACATTCGACACAAAAATGCAGTCTGTGGGCACGTACGAAATGTCACGTTTAGCATTGCCCAGAATATTTTATAGGCTTTGCAACTCACTAGCTCCCTTCCGTAGACTGCGATGAATGCTCAGTGGGAATATTGAGATACCTATCGGGCTGTCTCGAGAGATATATTTTGACCTTTTGTCTTTTTGACGATGCAGCTGTCCTACTCCAACGAAGTGGCCCTTCAAGTGATCACATACATCGGCTGCTTCATCTCAATCATCTGCATGGCGCTCACTATCATCACCTTTCATTTCTTCAGGTGAGCATACATATGCCGTGGCTAAGTTGTTGCAAGTCTGGTGGGTATCGTTAAGATCATCCACAATTACTTGTATGAATGAGTGTTCTTGAATGAGTGTAGCGTCTCGTTTATGTGCGACACTGTCAAGCAGACCTGTGCCCGTTACTTTAAAAATGTAATGGATTACAATTATAAATTACCGAGCTTCAAATGTAATGGATTACTGTTACAAATTACTTTCGATGAAAGGTAACTGATTATACTTTACAATACAAATTACTTTCACATTACTTTTCCCTACAAAAATCAGGAAAACAATAGAGACAATGTTGATGTTTTCAAAACTGTCCTGCAACGCTACTTTTCATTTCCCATACACCCCAGCCCCGTATTATGGTAGTCCTTGTAAAAATCAGGTCAACATCTTCGAATTTGGGATTACGACTGTTTTCAGCTCAGTCCGTGTCCCTAAATTACGAGGCAGTTTTTTTAATATATATTTTATATAGTTTTATATATATCCCGGCCCAAAAGCGTGGTTTCGGGCGTCCAACGGCTAAAACAAAACTATCTGCTAGAGAGATAGCAACGCTGATCATCAGCTGTACGGTCGCGATGTGACGTCACCGAGGGCGTATCCAGTGTGCTCCTTCTGCAACAAGACCGAGCTGGTTTTTGCAAGACCTTAGCCTTGCCTTACAAGGAAAAGTGGAGAAATATTTCGGCTTGACGAAATGTTTTTTTACACTTTTTTAGGGGGTCCTTGTGGCTGAACGGCATCCTTGCTCGCTACAAGGATGTATTTCCTGCAAGGTCAGAACATGCATGTATTGAAGCGACCAAGCAAGTTAAAAAATTCTGTCAGTTTGGAAGGTAGAGCTTCTGGATCAGCTGAAATGAGAACTTGCTCTACTCTCTTTGGCAGACTGAAGCCATACTTCCAGCATGTTCATGACCGTGATTGATGAAAGCACACTGAAGCTATATTTTTGCGTTGCTAGCAAATGACTATGAGCTATTTTATAGTGCACAATGGCATAAGTTTATCTTTTCCCAAATAAATTAAGTTTCAGTTTTTTAGTGAAATTCGGATCAACATTTTCTGGGCTAGTTACGTAAAGCTTTTTTAGGGATGCTGCGGTAGTGGCCAAATTCTGCAACTATTGACCCTGTTTACAGGAGCTTGGAAAGTGACCGCACGGTGATCCACAAGAACCTGTGCACCTGCCTCCTGGTGGCGGAGATTGTATTTGTGGCAGGCATCACGCAGACGAGCCAGCGCGTGGTTTGCGGCGTAGTGGCTGGGCTGCTCCACTATTTCTTCCTGGCGGCCTTCCTTTGGATGTTTGTAGAGGGCTTCCAGCTGTACGTCATGCTCATAGAGGTCTTCGACTCAGAGAAGTCGCGGCTCGGCTGGTACTACGTGCTGGCATACGGCGCACCCGCCGTCGTGGTCACCGTAGCTGCCTGCGTGGATCCGACCAGCTATGGGACGGAGCGGTACTGCTGGCTGCGCGCCGACAACTACTTCATCCTCAGCTTCGTGGGTCCCGTCGTAGCCATCTTGTTGGTGAGCAGACCTTGGTTGTCTCTTCTGGTGGGCTCTTTTGGTAGCTTTATCGGGCCAACCAACCCTAGGAGTTGAATAAGCATGAAATATGGAGGTCGGTCAGTCCATAACTGCTAAATGATCTTGAAATAAAACAGCAAGCCGTTTATTTCAAGGATCAAACCCCGGTCGCCGGCGTGGAAGCCGAGTGCACTGCTCACTGAGCTACAGACCCAGCATGCAGGAATGGGAGGAGCAGAAGCAGGTGGCGTGAAAAAGTGTGCACAGCAGAGAGCAAGAAAGAGGAGTATAAAACAGGTGGTGTAGAAAGTGCGCAGAAAGAGGAAGAGTGGAAAGGGCAGAAAGATGTACTTTTCCTCTTCTGATGACCCAGACAATGCAACGCAAAGGCTTTGTTTTGGGCATTGCATAGGGGAGAATTCAAATAAATATTACACATTAACAATATTAAAAAGAGCCACTTAGATTATAACAAATTACAATACAAAGCATACACAGGACATGCTGCATGATTGTGACATACAGTACAATCTCGATAAACGGAACCTGAAGGGACCAGGAAAATCTGTTCCATTGATCAGGAGTTTCATTTACTGAGAGTATGTAGGTTAGGTACACTAAAAATGTTGAATGCCAACTTAAATGCTGTTTCCACAAGTGCAATATTTGTAAACACCAGCAAGCGAATGCGGAAGGAAAAAATAATGACAAAGACACCAAATTGCTAGCTACTTTTGTATGTTCACACAAACCGCGTAAAAACGTTGAAGAATATTCATGTTCTCCATTTCCCTCTTTCCCTGCTCCCCAGGGTGTCTCTAAAAAAACAATCCCTCAATGAGTAGGAACAAACGAGGAGATCTTGGTTTTATCTTGAGTTGAAGAACGAATTCTTCCGCTTTTGCACGAATTATGGGTCTGGTGACGGGAAAATTCTCACTCCGGGCTCCTCTTAGCCACAACACCAAGCACTTCTCAAGCTCTTCGTGTTCGGAGAGTCGCCGTCTCATCCTCTTTGGTCCAAATTGCGTACTGCTGAACGCACTCTGCAGCTTTTCCTTGTCGTGAAGAATCCTTGTCAGGCTACTTTTGGGAATGGCATACTTCGTTGCAAGCGCCGTTTTCGTGAAGCAACCGCTATCGAAATCATTAATGACTTCGATCTTTTTTTTCTAACGTGAGCGCACAGTGTTGTCGCTTCGTGGCCGCCATCGCAGAAAGTAGGACACTAGGCTGTGGTGGCTGTAAGGGGAGGTGTGCCGTACAGAATATCGATAGCGTGCCACTTCTTCATGACGCCGATGGCACCGGTGCCCTGCGCCTGGTGCCACCACGCGGCGCACAATGGCACCACGCGTACAAGTGCGTCCTGCATGAGCACGCGGAGTACGAGACGCTCTCGTGCTCCCTTCGAGCAGAAATGCACCGGTAGCCTGGCTACAGCGCCACTTTTTCGTCATGAAGCGGCGGCACGTAGAACTACCCAAAAATGCGGAGCGCTCGGCACACCTACCCCTATAGCCACCATAACTAGGCCTAAGATGCGAGCAGAAGCCTTGTTGAGCCAAGCCTACCCAACATAGCCACCTATGCGTAAAAAATGAGAAAAGAAAACTCCCAAAAACCAAGCGTACATGCTAATTTTGGGCAATAAAGCTAATAAATGTTAGGAACATTTTTAATACTGTTTTATTACTCAAGAGTTATTTTCTCTTTTCTGCGATACGAAAAATATGAACCGCCGACAAAGTTTCGTTTTCGGTTCCGTTTACCCGGAGGCTCGAGAATTCTGAGTTCCGATTAATGGGATTACTTTTACATTGCATGAATACAAAACCAAACAACTCCGAGATAGTTGTTTCCGTTTTACAACAATTCCGTTCAAGCGATTTCTGTTTAAAGGGAAGATGGGGAGCTTCTTGAAAAAAATGAGTTAGAAGTGAATTCTAGTGTATTTTTACCCCGTGAACCCGAATACCCAAACCTTTTGCTGCGCAAGTAGTGTGAAACGCGAGAAAACGCGAAAGAAAGTCGCTGTACGTGACGTCATCGACGGATCTTTTGGCTGCCCAAGGCTAGGGAGGCGGGGCTTCAGCCCTATTTTGAAATTGCTCTTATGGCTCTCCGGCGCGTCGCATTGAAATATAATTGTGATATCTGTTATTCTAAAGGCCAAATGAACGCAATTCAAGCGTTTTTTCTCAAATGCAGAAGTGCCCCATCTTCCCTTTAAATTTTTGTATTTGGATGTTTATTCGGGCATATTTATTTGGTAGTTCCTCATTTATGTTGCCTCATCTATTTTCCGGCCCTCGAGACTGTACAGGTCCTCCGTCCGGCCCCTTAACCAAAACGTTTGGAGAACCCTGATCGAGAGGGTGAAATTGGCACTCTACATCGACTTCTCAATGGTGACAGTTAGCACGCTAATCCTGCTAACCTTTGTCCACTAGCACTAAGGGAAACAAAACATGACTAAGTTTATGGCTCAGCTCCCCAGCAGCCAAAGGGCAATTTGGCTAGTACAGTAGAATTGCTAACTTTGGGCTTTTAATGGGCATATCATGCAAGTGTTACAAGAACGCACTTCATTAATAGGAAACTGCACGACTCTAAACTTACGTATGTGATGCTCCAAAGCTGTTTCAAAACGCTAGTTTTCTGATACAAAGCTGCTTCCAAACTAGATTTTTTTCTGCTACAAAAATTGCTCCGAGCTCAAAACTGGCCGGACCACTCCTGTGATTAATCAAAGACGAGGAGCAGAAGAGAGGACAAACTGTGGTTTAGTAACTAGTCGAAGACGAGGGACAAAGGTTTGGACATGCTGTTCAGTGATTGGTTGAAGAGGAGGTACAAAAGTGAGGGCATACTGTGGTTTAGTGATTGGTCGAAGACAAGAGACAAAAGCATGGGTGATCACTGTTTCCACCATCGCATTGGTTTGTCTCATAGTTTTATGACAAATGGACTTAGTGGCGCACATATTTTTCTCTTTACCTCGATAACCAGATGATCACAGACATGCTAAAACGTCCACTGTCCAATTATGCCTTTGTAAACACTTGCAGTGTCAAGAAACCGACCTATCTGGTCCACTGAATTGTGACGAGTCGAAGGACCCTGCGCATCTAATGTTCCTGACGCTTCTCCTGGTGCAGGCCAACCTGGTGTTTCTGAGCATCGCCATCTACATGATGTGTCGCCACGCCAGCCTGGCCAGTTCGGTCAAGAACAAGGAGCAGTCCAAGATGGCCAATCTTAGGTGAGTCTGTTCTGGCACTATTGTTTTATTTCTACAACTCCCACTTTCTTTAGCCTCACTTAAGCCTTGCACTTAACGGCGCCGACATTACATACACTTCCTCCTTCCAGAGTTTTTTCACCATTTTTGTTTGCCATGCTCATTGAGTTTATCCACTGCTACCCTTTAGAGGAGAAAACTTTGAGGATTTTCTGCATGGCAAGAAAAGAAGTGGTCCATTAGCCTTCAACATACTTCTGACAAACACAGAAAACCTGCTGCACAATAAAACCTGTCAAGTAGCTACCAAATATTGACTATGGCTTAATAATAATACTGATTGCGATTTTTATTTCCACTTTTGTGGAGCAAGGAAGGACGGGGAAATCCACCCGCAACCAATTGGTGATACAGAGGCCATTTGTAAACCAGTCGATTTCTGGATGCACAACCTTCACAAACTTCTAGAATCGACAATGGCACGATTGACATCAGGTCATCAGTCTTTTTTTATAAAGTCTGCCTGCCAATCAAAATGTTTCTCACAGACCAAACAGGATTTTAGGTTAGCGGAGGGCAATTTTTAGAAAGGAAGAAAGCAGTGATACTTTTGAATGGTCTGTGTGAACACGAAGCAGCCACACAAAACTCGCAGCAACTGCCTAATTGCTAACAATGTTTCCTGTCTTTCAACGGAACACGATAATTTTCCTCTCTGCATGTTCAAGTCATGTAACAGATGTACATCTGGAACCGTAGTAAAAATGTGGGCCAGAAAAGCTAAAGAATGTTTTTCTGCTTTCGTGCTCTAAAAGTGTTATGTTGTCTGTTAACGCTGCTCACTCCAGCAAGGAGGATACAGGAGGTCCGCTCCGCCTGACGTAAGCCTAATTTCTTTTCGATTCATCTTAATCTAATCTGAAAAAGGTATGAATGCTCTTTTAGTGTCTCAGCTGTGGTCATATGTCCCGGTGAACGAGTCAGTGTGGTGATGTATGCTGCAGAGAGGTCGCAAGGGGGATATTCAGGCCACGACCGGCTTTATAGAGGGCGGCCGGGTCATTCAAAGCCCTCCAAGCGGGGGGAGCGGGCTGCATTTCCGTCTTTAGCATTTTTTTGTTCGTCCATCTGTTACGGAGGCCACAGCGCTGAAACTTCACCCGACGCAGGCGGATTTTCTCCTCTCCCCCTCGTATGTGTCGTCCGCTCCGCTTGAATTTCGTGAGCCGTGTGAGCTAACTCGCGCACAGTGGGTTTGTGAGGGCGCCCATCAAACCACTTGGGCATCTTTGCCGCGAGGTGGCTATGTAGTTGCCTTGCCTCAGGCGCGCGATCACACGGCCGCGTTGCCGCGTGTCCATCGGGATCCTGAATCAGGCTCCGGACGTACCGCTTGCTCTCCTAGCCACTGGATGGCGCTGTAGGTGCCCCAGGGTGGGCGAGGGGGATCTCCGAAGGCAAATGCTTTTTTGATAGAGCTCTCGTGCGGTTATGGAGCCGTTAGGCCTAGTTTGTACATATTGCTTTGCGTACGGGAGGACTGTGTATTGTGGGGTGTGTTGTAGGGTGCACCGATGAACCCGTTTCTCTCTCTCGTTTTCAGGATCTGGATTCGCAGTGCCACGGTGCTTGTGTTCCTGCTGGGCCTTACGTGGGCCTTTGGGCTGCTCTACCTGAACGCAGAGTCTGTGGTGATGGCCTATCTGTTCACCTTCCTCAACAGCCTGCAGGGGCTCTTCATCTTCGTCTTCCACTGCCTCAGGAACGACAAGGTGACCACTCCGACCTTGTCTCCCTTGGGCCATTTTTGCACGGTGTGCGAGACAGATACACCACGGCTCTTCCTTGGCGGTATTAGTCAGCAGAGCCTTCTCGGAAGCCAGCCTTGTCCGGTGGCGGCAGCTGCGGAAGCTCGTAATTTTCGGTTTTAAGTCGGTGACAAACAGAATCGACAGAATTGCACAATTTCGTGAATTGAAGGCAGATACATGGGCCAGTGCTGGAAACCACATCTCTGCTCCACGGCGCTGAGACAACATCGGTACTACTGTTAGCACTGACTCAACAGCGAGTTTATTATGAACGGACCGGCCTTACACCATCAAGCGCCCTGGGTGAACTGCAGCCACGGTGCCTCCCCCCCCACCCCCACTTTTTTTATACGCCCATATCGACCAGGTGGTAATAGACATGCGAGTAGTGACCCAACATGAGCGTTTAATCAGCCAAAGACCGCATCCTAAGAAGGAACGATGATCGAGCATATAGCGTCGTGTCAGGCGCTGTGTACATGTAAATTAAAAAGCTAAGAAAAAAAAAAAGGCAGTGGCACCCTTTGATTGATGGCGTCCTCCGCAACCGCCCAGGTGGCCCACCCGAAAGGCCGGTACTGGCTACGAACCGAAAATCAGGAGCGCAGATTAGTGTAGAATTTCTCGGAAGCTACATATGCGAATTTATTACAATCACATAAAGTGATTGTGATTTCAATTGCCAGTGAAATTCAAAATTCTTCGTTACGTTCACCTTTGGTAGAGCACATGTTGATATCTGCCTCATCTGTAATTGTTTGTGCAAGTTTCGTCACTATTTTATTGTTGCACACGTTACTGTTACCAAAAAAAAGTATTTTACTAATTTATATCAATAGCTTTTAGGTCCAATTACGTAGAGTTCATATTGTCATTTTTCTTATGGCAGTTGCACACTTCCCACGAGAGCATCCTGCTAAACACAACCATTTTTAGATATTTGCCTAGTACCGACAAAGAGACGAGTGAAAGACCATATACGGATTTTGGCGGGTACCGGGACCTCGTCGTGGGGATTTCCACGAAATTCCTGCTCGCGATTTGAAGACTAAAGCGTACAAAATGCCTCTGGAAGTTCCTATATTAGAAGTCACAATGAGCGGTGAGGTACCAGGCTCAGGATGTCCTCTCCTTGGGACGGTCCTTCCTCGTCGCTAACATCTCGGATGTTTCTTCCGAGAGCGGCTCGACGTTGGTAGGGGAACCGAAAAAGGCACGACGTCGCGATTAGTGGCTGTAGTATCCCGTTATTTCCAAGGTTTCGAGCGACAAAATAAAAATGTGTGTATAGATATTTGAGCTTCTCAAATTAATTTCTCGATAAACTATTAATTATTTTGGATCGATAATAGACCCTTTCCGAAATTCAGTGCCATCTGGTGGTTTGTAAAGCAGTTTAGGTTTTGCCATATCAATGGCGGAAATGAACTTGTATCGGCACCGTCACTTTCGCAAGTCAACGGCACGCGAGGAATTGTTCAGTGTGAGTTCTTTCTCGATCACTTTCAGTTCGATGGTGACCAAGAACCTGCATTCAGAACAAAGCTCCAACCCACTCAGATGCCTCGAGAAAATTCTATACACCAAAGTGCTTTAAAGCCGATTGTGTGCCGCCCACAGATTGACTGAATCTGAGTTATTAGAAATAAACGCTTACGTAGCTCTTGTGTTCCATTCCCACGTCGCGTCGTACTGACCCCCCGAATGTACAGGCCTCGCAAGATCCGCTTAGGAGCATCTTCAACGTCTTCCTTTATCAGTCACTAGAAGGCCGCCATTGGTATGGCACAGATGCCGTTCCACAGATGATGATAGTGATCAAAGTAGCCAGACTGAATTTCGGAAAGGGTCTATTTGGCAGCTTAATTCGAGGTACCGTATTTTCCGGACTATAGTCTGCGGACTATACATGTTTAAAAGTTGAAAATTCACCCGATGCGGACTATCTACAAGTGCAGACTATACAATGATTTGCTTCTTTCCAAATCGTTGACTGTGACAAGTCGTGAAGGATTTTATCAGTAACAAACCATATTAAGGTTGATTTTAGTATGATAAAGCTTCTTTATGAGCTTATACAGTAGGCATTTGTCGAGGTATGCTGGGTTCAATACTTGTTAGGTTCGGACTAGGCACTAAGTGCGGACTATGCACCGGAGTGTGGACTATACCGTAAAATCCCGAGAGATAGCCCACCTAACATCAAGAGCAAATCGGGTGAAAATATGGAGTGGGCTAACTTTCGGTGTACAATCAAAAAAAGTTTTAAAAAATTGCTATTTTTAGGTTGTGTCCCTTCGAAGCTTGTTGGAACGAGAATACAGCGCAAACGAACGACGGACCAGTAGAAGAGTACCGTAAAAACCCGCGAATAATACAAAACATAATTTGAGGACCACGAAAAAAAAAATTATCCGCGTATAATACGAAACAAAATCAGGACTACGAAAATATTCCGCGTAAAGTACGACCCTGGAAGTCTTAAGAAAAACGTTTATTTGCGTCATAATTGAACCTTAATCACTGTCATCACGTCCGTCAGACTCCTTGTCCGACGCCTCCTCCCAAAGGCAGTAGTCTTCAGTGCCGTCGAGCGCATTTGAAATCCCGCACTTGAAAGAACGAGCGACGAGCGAGCGCCGACGCAGTGAAATCCCGGCGCGGCGCATAAAGCGAGTAACCCAATGTCGGCTCGCCAAAGTTCTCATGCAGCAGCTCGGTGTTTACGGCGAGGTGCCGTTCACGTTGCCCTTTTACAAAGTTAGGGCGAAGTGCCGTTCACGTTGCTCTTTTACAAAGTCGCCCAGACTTGCCTCGACGTCGGCGAACACGCCATTCTTCGGGCTCCTAAAGCTTCTTCTCGTTCCGTTGCACGCAAACAGAGCTTGCTTTTGTCGTCTCCATCCGCGGATACTGCCCTCATTTACGGCGAATTGTCGTCCGGCTGCCCTGTTGCCGATGCCTTCCGCAACCAAAAGGACTTTTCTTTTGAAGGCGGCCGATTACTGTTTTCGCGCCGACGCCATTGCCGAGCCTGACTGTGGACGGATGGTGGCGCCTCGGACATTGTGATTTTAATGATGATGATAGCTGTTTTGAGCGCCTTATTGCTTCGAAACCGAAACTACGTCAAACAGCGTTAGATCGCGCCTCATCGAAGCTGAAAATTGTTAGGACCCGCGTATAATACGAGCCGCAAATTTTACATAGCAAAATTTAAAAAAGAAAGAAAACAACCTCGTATTATAATCGGGTTTTTACGGTATACAAAACACTACTATTACTAGTAGTGGGCTATCTTTCGGTGTTTAAAAGAATATAGCAAATCAAGCCAAAAATAGGGGTGGGTTATCTTTCGGGGGTGGGGCATCTCTCGGGATTTTACGGTAGTCCAGAAAATATGGTACCTAAACTTGCATGAGGCGGCAAGACCTACAATTGCGATTTTTAGACGGGAGAGCTCCTTTAACTGAAAAATTATGAAAATTTACTTTGTAGATAAAACTGGAAAAACATCTAGAAACCAAAAATTTCAAACCCTGTGCACTTCCGATAAACTCTGAGATACACACTAAGTATTGCAAAGGCACATGCTGCGTGTGTGTATGATGTCACGTGACTGGCCCAAGGAAGTCGCCCGACCATGTCATGGCGTCACGTGACCTCACGGTGTTACGTGACGTTAAGGTGTCGCGTGGTGTTGAAGTGTCCCGGTGTTGTGTCATTCTGATGTCACGTGACCTAACAAAGTCACGTATCGCAGGGTCATGTGATGTGACCCCGTGACATCGCATGACCTCACAATGTCACACGATATGACGTTACGTGACGCCCCTACGTCAGGATATATAAGCAATACAGCCCCATTCATGGGCCGGCAACCCAGAAACCAGAAAAGCGCCTCTTCTCCCGCCGCTTCCTCGCACAGATTCAAGGACGGCAGTTTTTACCTCGAATGGGGTTAGATGGGAACAACTCCCAATTGGCGTAGTCCGGCATCCCCATACCTGGGCAGAGAACGTCTTCCCTCGTGCTTTAACGGAGCGAATGCCGGAGTGGAGGTTCTCGTTGCCTTTTACGCCCCCTTCGCAACTCGCCGTCCGGCCCCCTCTGTGTCGGCTTTGTGACGACTCTGCCCGCAAAAGGTCGTCGAACCCCGCCTTATGTGACCCCCACCCCGTCCGTTGGTCGAGTGTTATGTGTGGCTTTTCTCGTGGGGAGTTGTCTGGCTTTTCTCGTAGGGAGCGTAATGCGTGGCTTTTCTCACGAAATCCCCCCAATCTCGGGGAGTTGATTGTTTGTCCACTGACGGGTGCAGGTGCGCAAGGAGTACAGGCAGCTGGTGCGCCAGTGCCCCTGGGCCCCCCCATGCGTGCGTCGGGAGGACAAGTGCCCGCCCACCGAGCGGCCGTCGTACGCCCACTCCAACGGCACCGCCCACTCGGCGCCCTCGGGGGCAGCCCTCAGTGTGCGTACCACCTCTAGCTTTGCCCACCCCGCCCCGGCAGGTACTCCCCCTCCCCCGCACCGCCTGGAATGCGTCTCCGCATCGTGCCAGCGGTCAGTCCTAGACGGCGTAGAGCGGGCGTCCAAACTGCCGGAGCTTCGTGAACCGTCGAGCTGGAGCGCGACCTGCGGTAGAACAGGCGTCTACTTCCGCCGCTGCGGCGCCTTTGGGATTGCGACGTGCGACGGTTCTACCACGTCGTTGGGCAAAAATCTAGAGACTAGAAATGGGGCCGACGCACCGAGCGGAGACGCATTCCAGGCACCATACCTGCACGCCCTACTCCTCTGCATGCTGCATGCCAGATGTCGGCGCATCGACCGAGCGATTCATTCTTCCGCCAATAGACGACGGGTCGACGGTAGTTCGACTCGACAGAGTCACAGCCCTGTGGGCTATTTCTTCGGCCCCGCACGCGAGCGTTTGTTGCTCCGAAAGTTGAGCGTGGCACGGGCCGCGTGTACGAAGGTTAGAAATTGCACCACCCAGAAGTCCCCCGTAGACCCCTTACGCATTCTTGTGCGCAGCAAGGACGAGGACAAAAGGGAGAACAGGGCACAACGAGGCGCAACTTAACTGATTTTTATTGAACACGTTTTCTGGTATTTGTAGTCTGAACCATCGTCACAAAACAAAAAACGACTAAAACAAAGAAACAACTATCACAGAGCATGATTGGAAAAAACACTATCTCGTTCTCAGGAAAACCAGTTCCTTGTTCCTTGAAGGAACTGGTTTTCCTTTTGGTGCTTGTCATTAAACATAGGTGGAACCCTAATTTTTTCTCTCTCGTGTCGAGAGCCTTCTGTAATGGTTGCCAAAGCATGTCTTTCCCTGCACGTTCTCTCTTTCCGTTTGGGTGACGAGTGCTTGCATTGTGTGTCCAATGGGCCTTCTTCTTGACTCGGTCAGGTGGCAAATCAGTTCTGGAGTCCGGCCAAGAACCAGGAGTCCACCGCCACACAATCATCCTCAACGAGGTCTGCTACACTAGGTATGTGCCACACTGAGGACAGCCCAAAGGCTTCTAAGTTAAACATTAATATAGCCACAGTTCTTTCGAGGTGAACTGGCATTTACGTGTAATACCGTGAAATTCCGAGCAAGCGCCCCCACCCAAGCAAGAGCCCCCCCAACTTCACTGCTAATTTCACATTTCCGTGCCAATCCGGGAAAGCGCCCCCCTTCCCGCTCCACACCCGTATCACGCACCGCGCTGACCGCGCCCAGGCAACACTGGCCTGCAAAATTCAGTCCAGGAATCCAATCCAATCCAATCCTACTTCGCAGCCAGATCAGCCTGGTCGCCACGCGCCATTGTCGCTTTGTTTTGGGGATGTCAGTTCGGCTATGCATTATTACACAGTGGCAAAAAAAAAAATCGAGGTCGTCAAATGGCATTGTGAAAACGGGAAAAACGTACACCAGACGTCTCGACACATCAAGCTCGACCGGATACGGGAACGGGACAAGAATTTTGACGATTTGCTACAGCAAAACTATGGGAAAGCCAAACTTCGACGAAAGCTAAGTAACGGCGCGCCGGTGTTCAGTGAATACGTGGACGACGTGTTCTTTGAATACCTGGAGCGCGAAAGAAGTGCAGAATGAGCCATTAGCAACCGGCTTCTTTCTGAAGAGGCTGTCAAAATAGCCAAAGGCATGCAGTTGGGAAACAGCGCGGAATGTGCAACCTTTTTCTTGCGACAGACCCTGAGGAGTCTTTTGGTGGTTTTGAAAGTGATTAACATAGCAGTGACAAATCTTTAGCCTAATAAAGTCTATGTTCGCAGAGATAAATAAAATATTAAATCCATCTGCACTGCGCTTTTTTTCTTTTTTTCTTTTTTGTGGAAAACTTTTGTCGTTGCTATCTTGAATTTCGATGCTGTTCCGGGATAGCGCTTGCTCGAAATTTTACGGATAAGCTTTTCCAGAATTTTTACGGACTTTCTGTCTACTTATTAGGGATTCTGCACTACCAGGTGTCCCAAATAGCAGCCAGGCTCTTTAAATCGACCCCTAAATTTGGTTTTTTGACCTATCGCACTAGAATTTTGTGCAGCGTTGCCCACTAGGCGGTGCATTTTTTGTACAAAATTTGCAAAGAGCGAACTTACCCTTTTTTGTTTGTTTATTATTATTATCACAGTGGTATAATACGAGGTTTCTGTAGGTCTTTATATAAGAACAGCTGGCCCTTTATAATACAAGTTTTCCATAAGACTCAACTTCTGTTTGTTTTCAGGATCAGAAATCTACCCTATTATGATTTTCTGTATGGGTATCCTGTAATACAGGATTTCTGTGTGTCATTATTATTACAACAGCAGCCCGTCGTAAGCGGGGCTTCTGTTAGCTGGTCAGAATTCGTTGCCGGTGGTGTCGCGTCGCCCGCTACTTTATGGCAGTGGTTCCAGGGGTCAGAAGGCCCGCTATAATTGTTGCGGTTTTTGACGCCACTCAGGGAATTTCGAACGGGAACTCTGTCTTAAACTGTCTAGCCTGGAATACTTAGGACTTGCCATTTTAGAAGGATGGTTATTCTCCTAATGGAGCAACAATATTGGGTAGGAATGTTTCTCATAAGGTTACCGGCACTATAGGGAGCCCAAGTATGCTCGCACAAAACACCACTGACTCACAAGTTTCTTTGTCGCCGCGCAATTCCAAAGATAAAAGTGGGCATTATTTTTAAATTTCTCTTTCGCCAATCTCTATGACAGAGTTGTGGGGATCGCATTGTCGGCGTTGTCAACAATGCGATCCCCAGGATTTGGTCGTCAAACTTGGCGATCCCCGCAGTGACAATATTTAATTGTGGCTCGTACAGCGGACACGAACACTGCGCGAGCATTTCATCTGGGCTCGTGACAATGAATGCTAAGCGATCGGGTAGTGGCTCATGGCCAATCGCTGCCATGATGGGAATGTCTTAACAATGTGTGAAACTCCGCGTACGTCCTGTGCTTTGCCAACCCAAGCGCGTGGCTACGCTAAACATTGGCGGCATATAACCGGCTTCAGATTATCTGGCCGCTTGTTCTGGTTGCAAGTTGGGAAAATAAATGCCGCTCATTTTTTTCAAATTTTTTTTTTGGCGATTGTTGTTTTGCGTGGAAAAGAAAACTAACGCGTGTTTCATAGGTTATGAATGTTAAGGAATAATTCTAAGAGGTATTTACTGAAAGTGCAAAAACCGTTGCATCGCCCCTTTAGAGCTCCTGGTCCGACTGGGAATTTGTAGGGTACCAAACGAGAATTTTAAATCCAAGTCTGGCACAATTGGGACTAATGGCAGTTCCGTCCAGGGTGAAAGAGAGAGGTGTAATGAACAGCGTTGCCTCGTCGCGAGTCGACCGTGTCAAGGGTTCGCTTGCATTTCTGACAAACGCCGTGAGACATCCGACGTGACTAGGGGCTCGAGGAACCGTCCTTGTTCGCGCCTGCACAGGTGTCCTAGACAGACGGCGCCCCTGCCGAAAGATGAGCGAAGCCCGTGTGAAGTTTTTCCCCCCTTTCTGTCCTCATTCCCCTCTCTCCTTCCACCTTGGTTTTGTATCCTTCGGCCTTGCAGTCCTCTTTAGCTGGCGTTAGATCACTCCGTCATTAGGTTGCAGCACCTGTAACTAGGGGTTACCACACTAAAAGGTGCGTTCTGAATCGTTTCTTGACGGCATCCATGGGAAAAGAATTTGAAAAATCTGATCATTCAGCATTTAGAATTTTATCCCCGATACCCAGCGCTATTTGTGAGGAAGGCTGAAGCACATTTGTGCAATTCTGCTTGCATTTCTTTCTTAGTTCTAATACGAACTGAACGTCTCGTCTGTGTTAAACGGATACTGATAAACATCAATAGGCCGACCCGTTCCAACTAAGCGCTTCTAATGGTACACATCGCGGCACTGTTAGCGTGAACACGACATGGGCGCATTTTCACATTTTACTGCTAAATAGTGTTAGGGAGCACGAAATTTTATCGCTTACAATATAGAACTAAATGAGCTCCTTCTGTAGCAATAATAACTTGGATGACATCCCTTGGTTTCAAAGAGAAAAACTGGAAAAAATGGCGATCGCTTGTTCGCGCTAACAGTGTCGCGCTCTGTACATTACTTAAAGGGTAACTGCAAAGAAAAAAAGTGTTTTTTTTAACAGCCTATACGGGACAAGCATGTAACAAAACAAATCTTCCACGAAAAAAACATTTTTTTTAGCCATATTTTTGCCACAGGACGTAATTTAGTCAGAGTCACAACTGCTCCACATTTAAAACTCCCGCTCTTCTGATGCGCGCGGAGTGGCTGTTATACGTCACTCTGTGACGTATAGCAGCCACTATGTGACGTATATTACCAACTTAGTGGCGCACAATTTAATACAGACGAAATAGCCGCAAACTAAAATCAGTCTCGCACAATAAATATTGCTGTAAAAAATTTTGTTTTTAGCGGTAAAATTGTTTTGTGACATGCTTGTCCCAATTAGGCTGTTTAAAAATACTTTTTTTCTTTGCAGTTACCCTTTAAGGGAAGACACTTCCTGGGAATGTCACTTTTGAACCGCGCTTTCAATCTGCGTTAAATTTGCGGGTGGTGTTTGTAGCCATATAGAAGAAGGGCATGCAAAGTTTCAGCCCTGTGATCCCGATTTTATGAGGTAGAATGAAGTAAAGCGTAGCTTGGCATGGAATCCGCTTAATCTATCATTGAGAAATTGTGTTGATAACCACATATTTTCTGGTGGAATGCATACCGTAATATCTGCTGCCGGTTACTATGAAAAAAGTTTCACAAAATATGCCTTTTTCAACTAAACAAAAATTAATAAAAAATATTTTTTCCCCCACATTTACCAAGTTTTGCAAAATACAATTTTTTACAATAAAGTACAAAAATACAATAAAGGAACATGAAAATACAAAATCTAAGTTCATTGTACCCGGTGTTGCGTTTGGGAGGTCGACGACGTCAGGCGCGGAACCAAGAGTCGGGGCCGTGGCTCGCTGCTAGCATGGCCCCGAGGAAACAGGCCTGGAGTAGGGCTACTGAAGTAGAACTTTTATATACATTAAATATACAAGTAGCATGGTCGACTGATTAATCGGCAGTCGGCGACTTCGGGCTCTCTGAGCCCATGTTATATAACCCTCCGAGGGCAAGAAGGCCCACGGAGCGAGAGAGGAGCCTTCCCCGGCATTCGAGTGTTCACGTGGCGTTCGAAGTTCGGGAAGGCTGATGCAAGCTCCGGGTGTTCTTTCACCAAAGGGCAGATGATGCAATCCCTTCACGTTCTTGCCCCGCTTCGGTGGCTGATGCAAGGAGTCGACGCCCTTGCTGAAACCCAACACCGACAGACCCACACACACACACACAGGCAGGCACACGCACGCCGGTGTTTCTCCTTCCGAAGGCTGGCGGTCCCAGATGGCCTCGTGGCCTCCGGGAGACGTTCTCTTTGTGTTTGGAGCCCTCCCCGAAAGCCACCACCGGCCCGATGATTCAAGGGTCGGTCTCGGGAATCTGAACGTGACTGTCTAGCGCTGTTGGCGCGCGCCGGGGCCCAACGTGACAATAGGCTTTGCTGCCGTTGGCGACAGGTGAAGGCCAGGTCTGGGGGCCTTTCACAACACCGGCTCCATAAAATATCAGTATATAAACCGCAAAAATTAAGTCTCGTAGTTTCATACTGAAACACTACCTAGATGTATTAAGTGAGATTTATGCCGAAAAGTGCTACGGAGAAAAATGTGTTCAAAGTTCTTTAGCATCGGTAAACCAAAAACAATTAAAAAAAAAAAAACTATGCAGCATAAGCAATAAAAATTTATGGGAATACTGTCTAGATGTTGGCAGATGTGAATACGGCATTTCTCAAAATCAACTTTTTTTTGCAGAAATATCTTTTCTGGGTAGTGTCTCCCCTTAAATGTTCACAACCAAATTTGTTACCCCGACTCTATCGCAGATCGCCCATCTACAAGAGTGCCAGCCTGCCAGGTACTCAACAGCCGCACGACACCGCGCGCCCGTGACGCCATCTTGGTGGTTCCGCGACATAAGAAGCCGTCCTCGTGCACCGCTCGGTGTTCCGACCCGGACGGCATCCAGGGCTACGACCTCTCCCTCGCCGACTCTTCAGCCGTCGTGTCCGGCTGCCTTCCTGGCTTCGCAGACGGCTTTGTCGAAGGCTTCGCAGAAGGCTTTGCAGACGGCATCCAACATCCTCCTCCCTATGGCCACTTCCGGGGCTCCGAAGCTTCCTCCGTCTACCTAGACCACATCTACGAAACCATCGACCAGGAAGACGCCTTTCCGTTGGGTGCCACGGTCGGCGGCGGCTGCGCACGTTTCGTGCCGATCGATCCCGGGGAGTGCCACATCCGCAGCCGATCCGACGCGAGCCACCAGTCTAACTCCAGTCTTGGCTGCGACCGAAGGCCGCTGATCCGGCAGCGGATAGGCGGCAGCACCCTCTCGGACGCCGGGGAGAGGCCCGTAGATCCGGCGTTGGTGATGGCGGTCTTTGACGGTGACCGCGTCAAGTGCACGCTTCAGGGGTCTGCTCCCGGGAGGCCGGGAGGCAAGGCCCTGGTTACCAAACACCCCTGCCAGCCCTCTGCACACCTCAGCACGGACTGCTGACGGACGGTGGGAAGGGCCTACGTCGCAACGGACGCTTAGCAACGACGTGTGTGAATTTTAGTTTGAGCAGACGGGCCGACGCGGCCACTCACTTCCGGCGGAACTCCTTGCTTGGAAACGTCTGTTGTGGTGTGTGTCTGGTTGTTAGAGTGTACATATTGAACTTGGTGTTAAAGAAAGGCTGTGAGGGGGGACATTTATTTTCTACTGCCACGGACTGCTGCCGGGACTGCCGGTTTCTATGGATGGACTTGCGCTTGAAATTGACCGTTTTATTTCCCAAGTTTTTCTGGGTGTGTGCACGCCGGATGCGGATGCTCAAGAATCCTGGGACGGCGTGTGTTCCTCTTTTTGTCGCCGACTTTTCGGCCTTCGTTTTTCCCGTTGTTTGAAAGAGAATCGACGGACGCTGGCCAAGAACAGTTCCTACGTTTGTAAAAAAAAAGGCGGCGACAAACGATAAATTAGGATGTCCGGGTGGGAGTTTCCCACGTCGACTTGCTCACAATGTGCCAGGTTCAAGGGTGGCCACCAGTCCCTTTCCTTTCCCTAGCCCCATTGCCAGTCAAGCACCAAATTTTAGCACTGCTGTCCTCGAAGCCAACTCGGTCGAGAGCCAAAAGTCGGGTGCCGACATTTGTTTTAAAAGGTTTGACCCGAAAAAGCGTTTTCCTACCCCTGGACGTTGTCCCCCATCATTCAGTGTTAATTTTGAAACACCCTAGTCAGTCTCTCAATCACTAGAAGAAAGAACATGCTGTGATGACTGCCAATGCATTCTCGGATGATCACCGGGAGTGTTGCGTGATTCGCACGCATTCCCTCGGCTTTTCTCTTGCACATGATTGCGTGCGTGTGAATGTCTTCAAAAGTCGTGCATGTCGTGACAAGAAATGGCATGGGAGAAAAAAGTGTTTTTTTTTCCCTCAGGCCAAATCTTTTTTTTTTTTTTCAGAGCTGCATTTGTATCAAAAGATTGCCATAATTTATTGTGTTACTAATTAAATATTTCGTAACAATGTGTGTTTACATCCTTTCAAGAAGCACACCCTTGACTCTGGTGTTGGAAGTGCTTCCCAGCATGTTGCGGCTAAATGCAGCTCTGTGGTTTCAAGGAAGCTGCTCCCCCTTAATGGGGATATAAAGGAACATCCCAGTAAAAATTCCAATTAGGTTCCAAATGGAATTTTCCCATTGGTACCAGTTAGGTTTTCAGACAACAAATTGGTCACAAGCAATGGGAACCATTGGGAACCCATTCAGGTTCGAAAAATAATTCTAATTGGTGGGACCCATTGTCCAGTGTGCTTCCAGTTGGAACCCACTAAAACCAATTAGTTCCCATTAAAGCCAGCTAGAATTCCCACTGCACCAAATGTAATTTTTAGCTGGGATATTATGAGTCATTTACCTCTCATGCACTTTTCAGCTTTGCTTGCTTCATGCTTTGCCCTCCCCACTTCACCATTCCAATCCTAACAATCTTCATCTCTTTAGAGCTTTCTAGAGCCAGTTCACAGAGCATCGTTTTCTTACATTTTGTGCAAGTCAACGAAACCTTTGTGTCTCGAATGTTGCATCCCAGGTGAAAATCAGTCCATTTCCAGCTGGATTATGGAACTGGAAATGAGGCAGTCCAGCTGGATTCCAGCTGGACTGGATTCCAGCTGGGTCCAGCTGGACCAGCTGGACAGCTGGAATCCAGCTGGACTGCCTCATTTCCAGTTCCATAATCCAGCTGGAAATGGACTGATTTTCGCCTGGGATACCAGGCTATCTCCATGAACTGGTAACCACGCTTAATACCAAGCACACATGCCCCGGCGACTTGTGGCATAACGAAACGTAAGGTTCCATAACGTAGGAAAATGGGGCTGTGTGAACCAGCCTTTACAGCCTCTTCTTTCTTTCCTTCTTTCATTTAGGAGAGGAATGCAATTCCCTGTTGAAAACCAACGTCTACACGTATACACCTTTGTTCGGGCATCATGATTGTCCCTCTATCCTAGCAGCAGTAACAACTTTATCTGCATGGTGTCATGCAAGCACACATTCTTATGGAAACTGCACCATGTGAAACATCTTTTCAATAGGTCTGTTTGATTTGCCTGAACTGGCTAAACTAGTGCAGGAACTGGTGCGTTCGAATCAATCACAAGCAGCACAATTGCTACATTGACACGTTCATTTCATCCCAGTCCCTCAAAACCTTGCACCAGCTCCGAAGTCAGTTCAGCGTCTATGTAGAAGCAGACGACAAGAGCAGAAGACACGCTTCATCCATTTCTGCTCGCGGTGCCATTTCCTGGAGTTCTTGCTCGAACACTTGTGATGTCTTGCATACACAAAAACGCAGAGACGGAGCTTATATTTCCTTGCATCGATGGAAATAAATTCCCCCTTGTTGGGCGCAAAAGCAAGATCGTAACAAAGGGCATAAATGAGCTCAAATCTGATATATTGAAAGCGTCTTATGTATCTGCTCACGTCGGTTTGGCTTCCTATGGCAAGTATTAAAGGATTGGCTTACGTCAAATGTATTTTGCAGCGGAGCTGTTAAGGGCTAGGTTCCCCAGGATCGTGTCCACCAGCAAAAATATGGTGACACTGAACTCTGGACAGCTACCGCCACCTATCAGCGACGGCGGCAACCAGACAACTGGTTGCCGCTGTCAGCTCATAGATGGTGGCAACCTTTCTTCGGGGGAAGAAGAGCGGTTCGGAACGAGTGGCGACGTGCGCAGCAGCGCGAATGGTTCCGCAATCACCGCGAGGCCGCTATCGCCTAAAGTTTAAATGCGTCGAGCACGTCAGATGCCCTTGCGAAAGAAGAGCAGATCGCTCGCCTGGAAAGCCACCGCCGAGAACAGAAGGTACAGCAACAGAATGTTAAGTTGGGCTAGTTGGTTGTTCATGACTGGAAGGAAGCGCCGAAAGACGGGGACAAAAGAAGTAGGTAACGACGACACGTGACGACACGACACGCAACTGAAGGTTTATTGGAAAATACAGACTTAAATACTATGACAAACCACTTCATTTCCTGCCACCCCACTCTCTCTCTAAAAATAGAATCTCCTTATCTAACAATGCCACAGATCGCTGACGCACTTATCAACGCCCCTTGTTTTGATAATGAATGCTTTGTGAACTTCCCTTGTGGTTTTATCGCTGTGTCGTCCCAGGATGGCTGTGTTAGTAAACAGTGGTGTGCACGGGCATCTAGTGCAATGTACTGACAGATGCCCAGACGGTGTCTGTTTGACAGCTGATGCATGTTCTCTTGCATGTTCATTGACGCAGCGGCCAGTTTGTCCTACGTAGGAATGCCCACATGATAATGGAATGTCGTAAACGACACAGGATGAACATTCCAAAAACTTATTTCTGTGTTGTTGTTGTTTTTTTTTCTGGTGAAGAAGGTACAGCTCCGCTGCTCTTCCTTCTTTACCAGAGTGGAAAGGCTGAAAGAGTTTTTTTATGCTATGTGGACATTTACTATGTTAATATTCTTTTTAAAGGCAGAAGAATTACATTCCTATTGGGATGCAGTCTGAGTAATCCCATACAACAGGTCGGCGATTTGGTACACTGGCATTCGTGTGTCCACGTAGCAGCCCAATAATGCATGCTTTGTCCGCTCCGCTGATATCTGTGGCCGCCCACTAACGGGACCTGGGAAAAAACGCCGAGAATCGATTTCGGTCTGGCACTTCCACATGGATCTTTCTTGAGTCGGAATAAGCGGTGACGGTCAATAACTGTTTTGGCCGAGGCTATGCTCTCGTCAGGCCTTCGTCCTCAAAGACCACTGCAGCGTGCTGCCGCCTGTAATTCCCGACGCTGAATCAACCTCGTGTCGTGAACCTATCGTCGAAATGCGACGCTCAATAGACTTAGAATGAATTTACTATTGCCAAATCAATGTAAATCCTATTGTGGTCCAAGGACACGAATGCTTATGGAAACGATGAAAGCCAGACGGTAACCGTTAAAAAATGCCGATAGGAGCTTTGTTCTGAAAACGTTTTTAGCGCTTTCGAATGCAGAAACATTTATAAAAAATATTTTGTCTACGTACTTTAAAACAAAATAAAGGTAAATGATCCCATCAAGCCACGAAGAAACGTAGCATACTGCGTGACGTGCAGACACAAGAGCCAACAGTTGCAGACGACAGCCTGCTCTTCCGCTCAATGATTACAGCGCCTGACCGCCTGGCTCTGCGCCATCACAGAACGACTACCTCTGAACTAATTTAGAATTTTCAGGCCAAATTGAACAGACCTAAAGCAGGCCTACAGTTCTCGCTTCTGAAAGTCGCGAGGCTTTCAGGAACCTTCAGATTTGGTGCACATTATGTGTGTTTATCATGTAACGTTTGTATCGAAGGGGCCTCCACCATCCCTGATAAATGCAGAGACAAGGAAGGATTTTATAACAGCAATAGAAATAATGCCGAAATCACTGCTGTGTAGATGGTTGAGCGTGTTGGTTATTAATTTACGATAAGGAAAGAGGGACGTTTAAGACAAACAGACGAGACAGGCTTTCAAAAGCCTGTCTTGTCTGTTTGTCTTAAATGTCCCTCTTTCCTAATCGTAAACACTGCTGTCACTATGCCGATTCTCGACGAAATGCCTTAGCATTTAATGCAGGGGCTCCAACTCGGCAAAGGATGCAAATAACAGCCAGGGTTGTGCCCGTCACTTACAAGAAGTACTAATTGACTGTACATTCACGGATTACCGTTACCAATTACTGACGATAAAAACGAATCGACTAATTACTTTGCTTGATTAAAGACATGCAATTATGTGATTTGCAATTAGTATTCTAGTATGCGCTGATAAAATAACTTAGTAATTGCTATCTACATGTAGCAACTACTTTATCATGTCGTTAAACACCAGAGACTGTGGTGCAGAAAAGAAAAATCGTTTAGTCAAAGGAACAGACACAGAAGGGAACATCTCAAACTCAGCTAAGTTATTTCTCAGCATCCTATATCCCAGGTAGCACGAAACATTACCACAATTGTTATGAAAGTTGAAATAATGTTGTGACAGGTGTAAATGTTATGGCAACATTAAAATTGAACATATAACGTTATAGGTATACTCTTAATGTTATACTTCGTTTCAGCTTCCGTCCGAGCGCAGCCGAAGCTACGTGTGGCCGGAGAGCAATCACACGCCGGCAATAGGTCACGCGATCAGGCCTGCACTTTTGTATCACTCCGCTGCGCCGCTGGCCGTCCGTGGCGCCTGCGCTCGCCGAGTATTTCGTCTGCTACGGGGTGTATCAATGGTATCGTCTGCTACAGGTTTGAAAAGTGCCCTTTCACGTTCCGAAATCCAGTCACAAGGGATGTCAGTACGTAGGCTGGCCGCTGGCGGCTGTGTCCGAGCTTTCCACCTGTTCGGCGTTTCGGCATAGTTTCGAGATGTAAGTTACACATTGCAAGGTGCCCGATGACCCGGCCGTTGATGTTTCCTTGTACTGTCTGGATATACCAGCGCTCGAGGCGCAGTACTCTCCACCAGCTTCTCGGCGTTCAATGCGATAGGCAGGTAAAGGGGTGCGTTCAAATCAAACATATTGTTTGTGCGCAAAATGTTATAAAAGCATTCCATACATGACTGTAAAGCAATGTTATGAACACTAACATTGAAGTAACATTTAATAACGTTATGCTTCTAACCTTATTTTGAAATTTACAGTTAAACATTTTAATAACAGTCAATGCAGGACAGTAAAATAATGTTGCAAGAAATAACTTTGAAATAATGTTGTGATAACATCATATTTCCAATGTTATCTCGAAGTTCATTATGAAACATTATAATATATGTACAACGCAGAATATTAAAATAATGTTACAAATAGTAACACTGCAATAATCTTTGGTTTGACTGCATTTCTATTATTGCAAAATTCAAATAATTGCAAATACATACTAACATTGAACAAATGATTTGACAATATTGTTTTTAACATTACATCAAAGTTTACAATGAAACACCTCAGTAACAATTTATTAATTGACGATTTGCAAAATAGTGCGCGCCACCTATCGCGCAACGTTGGAAACATGGGTGCGAGGCTGGAAGGTGGTTGGAAAACAACTAGGCTTCGTGATGCATAGTTTTGGTTTGCCTTGAAATACGTGGGCGTAAAGCTCGTGCACGCAAGCTGTCCGTCCGTGCAGCCTCTTCTCCCTATCGGGGTGCTGCAAAATCGACGTACCCGCGACAAAATGCGCGCTGCAGATCCGGCAGTGGTCGTTTAATTGGCTGCCATGGCGAGCCGTCCGTGTTTCTTCTCACGGCAGCTATCCAAGCTTCTCTTTCGCAGGATACAACCTGGCCGACGGAAATCTAAAAAAACTCGGCGTTCTCTCTGCCGTAGAAGTAATTCGTGCAACCAAGCGCAACACAGTGGGCCTGCATGACGGTAAGCAAAGCGACTCGAACTCTCGCCCGGCCGTACTCGCTCCCGCGCCTCTGTCGCAGCCTAGGAATATCCGGCACGCCCATTTGTTTTCCAACCAAACTCTGCTCGCGCATGCGCAGCAGCTTTTTTGCAAATCGTGGATTGGTATGACCACTGATCTCTGACATTTTGCTGCATCGCGTATTCCCGCTTGGTCCCTGCAGCGCAAATGCGGCCACCGGACGGCCATCTTGGAACATGGAAAATCGACTTATTAGTGCGTTGCGGGAGGCTGGGCGGCAGCGTGCTGAAGACGTGTTTTTCTGCTCGTTCGTCGTCATTCGCCGAAGAAGTTTGTTAAAACCACGTGTAAATAATGAGAATTGCCTATGAGAACATGTGAAATTTTTAAAAAAGTGCAGCACTGCAGGAAAAAGACGCAACTCGTCAAACGCAAGTCTCACTGCTCTCGCGGTGTGATCAAAGCTTCTTTGGCCCGCCGAAGTGCTGCGTCTCTTCCTCGACACGCTTGGGTACCGATCAAGAATCGACGCCGTGTGGATTTGTTTTGCGAGTGCAACGTGTGTGAAGACGTATGTGCCCCTGGAGCAGAGTTGCGGAGCTGCCACTCTGGAATTGGAATGATTCGAAACCATTCCGCACTTTCGCGACCCTGGAATGGAATGGAATGGCGGAGTGCTGGGGAGCAATGAAGTGGGAACGGAATGGACTCGGATCTTATGCAAGCTGTGTCGATATGGAACGGCATCGATTGTACTGGAGTGTCTGACGGCTTTATTGTCTCATTGGCTTAAGTGCGAAACACATGCGCACCAAAACTGTCCGGTCCGGCGTGCGAACTGTCGGGAAGATGGCTGCTCCGAATCGCCCGCACAGGACGGTTCGCGTACACATGGCTTCGACGCCGTCGTTGCGTCGCTCCGTTCAGCTCCGCCCAGTTTTGGGTATCCCTCTACCGAATGAATGGATGAATGCTAATGGCTATATTTATAACGAGCGGTAGCTCGCGCCACCTAGCCTAGAAAACTAAAATACTACCCTCGCCCTTCTTGGTTTTTCTGACTTTAAAACAAACATAATATTTTTATTACATTCTATTAAAGTGTGCATGTGTAGAGATTTTCCGTGAGGTTACTTTTCTGCTCAACATCACTTAATCGCGATGGACCGGCTCTCCACGCCGTATGCTCGTTCGTTGGCGGCAGTTGGCGTCGCAACCGCTTGCGCCATCTCTTGTCTCCCGTGCGAAACGGCGCCGTGTTGTTTGAAGACCGGTGGCGTCGCTGCGTCTCCATAGGAGCTAAGCCTTTTTCTTTCTTTACTCTTTCCTCAGGTAAGTTTGCTCTTTGCAAATTTTACAAAAAAAAATGCACCATCTGTGGGCAACGCTGCACAAAATCGTAGCGCGATAGGTTAAGAAACCGAATTTTGCAGTCGATTTAAAGAGCCTGGCATCTTTTTGAATCACCCTGTAGTTGTGACCTCTAGCGCTACCTTTGGGCGGAGACTGAGAGTTCGGCAATGCCTAGTTTATTTTTGCAGTAAAAAAAACCCTGTAAATTTTTTTTGTGACACCCTGTATATCCTATGTACAGCACGGATTGGCGTTGGTATGGAGTACACTTGTATACTTTGTTTCACCTTACGATGGACCGCAAAGGACGCTACGAGCCACCGGAGGGCGTCATGTGTCCTTCCAGTTCGGCGAGGTGATGCAGAGAGAGCGAAGTCACGAGACAAGCTACGAACTACGGATTGACGCCCGTGTAGCTCGTAGCGTCCATCGCAAGGTGAAACAGTATACTAAGTATGCCGAAGGGCTAAAGAGCTTTTCTTTGTGTGTGTGCGAGTGGGCGTGTGAGGAGGGTGCTATGTTTTTGTTGCTAAGCAATATTCCCCAAGGAAAAAGCAAACATAAACATCAAAATAAAAACAAAAAGTTGACGGCTCTCGGCGCGTTTGTTTCGCGGTTGCGAAATCTGGAGTGCTAAGAGGCGAAGCCGCGACACTGCGGCGCCGGTCGCCGGGACGCCAGTCGCACCGAGCCCTGGACGCTGCTTGAAATATTTTTCTTTTTTTGTGTGTGCGCATTTTCTAGAAACAGCAAGTCGACCATTTTATTTTGGTCCTTTTTGTTTTAATCGTCCTTTGCCAGCTTCACTGTATTTCTCCTCTTCAACTCAGTCGTTCGACCAAGTCGTTCAGGCGTGTGGTGTGGGTATAGATTGCCGCTTCGACCTGGATGAGCATTGTAACGGCGTGCGGAATACAACACTTAAACTGAATGGATCAGGCGTGTGGTGTGGGTATAGATTGCCGCTTCGACCTGGATGAGCATTGTAACGGCGTGCGGAATACAACACTTAAACTGAATGGATCAGGCGTGTGGTGTGGGTATAGATTGCCGCTTCGACCTGGATGAGCATTGTAACGGCGTGCGGAATACAACACTTAAACTGAATGGATCAGGCGTGTGGTGTGGGTATAGATTGCCGCTTCGACCTGGATGAGCATTGTAACGGCGTGCGGAATACAACACTTAAACTGAATGGATCAGGCGTGTGGTGTGGGTATAGATTGCCGCTTCGACCTGGATGAGCATTGTAACGGCGTGCGGAATACAACACTTAAACTGAATGGATCAGGCGTGTGGTGTGGGTATAGATTGCCGCTTCGACCTGGATGAGCATTGTAACGGCGTGCGGAATACAACACTTAAACTGAATGGATCAGGCGTGTGGTGTGGGTATAGATTGCCGCTTCGACCTGGATGAGCATTGTAACGGCGTGCGGAATACAACACTTAAACTGAATGGATCAGGCGTGTGGTGTGGGTATAGATTGCCGCTTCGACCTGGATGAGCATTGTAACGGCGTGCGGAATACAACACTTAAACTGAATGGATCAGGCGTGTGGTGTGGGTATAGATTGCCGCTTCGACCTGGATGAGCATTGTAACGGCGTGCGGAATACAACACTTAAACTGAATGGATCAGGCGTGTGGTGTGGGTATAGATTGCCGCTTCGACCTGGATGAGCATTGTAACGGCGTGCGGAATACAACACTTAAACTGAATGGATCAGGCGTGTGGTGTGGGTATAGATTGCCGCTTCGACCTGGATGAGCATTGTAACGGCGTGCGGAATACAACACTTAAACTGAATGGATCAGGCGTGTGGTGTGGGTATAGATTGCCGCTTCGACCTGGATGAGCATTGTAACGGCGTGCGGAATACAACACTTAAACTGAATGGATCAGGCGTGTGGTGTGGGTATAGATTGCCGCTTCGACCTGGATGAGCATTGTAACGGCGTGCGGAATACAACACTTAAACTGAATGGATCAGGCGTGTGGTGTGGGTATAGATTGCCGCTTCGACCTGGATGAGCATTGTAACGGCGTACGGAATACAACACTTAAACTGAATGGATCAGGCGTGTGGTGTGGGTATAGATTGCCGCTTCGACCTGGATGAGCATTGTAACGGCGTGCGGAATACAACACTTAAACTGAATGGATCAGGCGTGTGGTGTGGGTATAGATTGCCGCTTCGACCTGGATGAGCATTGTAACGGCGTGCGGAATACAACACTTAAACTGAATGGATCAGGCGTGTGGTGTGGGTATAGATTGCCGCTTCGACCTGGATGAGCATTGTAACGGCGTGCAGGAATACAACACTTAAACTGAATGGATCAGGCGTGTGGTGTGGGTATAGATTGCCGCTTCGACCTGGATGAGCATTGTAACGGCGTGCGGAATACAACACTTAAACTGAATGGATCAGGCGTGTGGTGTGGGTATAGATTGCCGCTTCGACCTGGATGAGCATTGTAACGGCGTGCGGAATACAACACTTAAACTGAATGGATCAGGCGTGTGGTGTGGGTATAGATTGCCGCTTCGACCTGGATGAGCATTGTAACGGCGTGCGGAATACAACACTTAAACTGAATGGATCAGGCGTGTGGTGTGGTATAGAGTGCCGCTTCGACCTGGATGAGCATTGTAACGGCGTGCGGAATACAACATTTAAACTGAATGGATCAGGCGTGTGGTGTGGGTATAGATTGCCGCTTCGACCTGGATGAGCATTGTAACGGCGCTGCGGAATACAACACTTAAACTGAATGGATCAGGCGTGTGGTGTGGGTATAGATTGCCGCTTCGACCTGGATGAGCATTGTAACGGCGTGCGGAATACAACACTTAAACTGAATGGATCAGGCGTGTGGTGTGGGTATAGATTGCCGCTTCGACCTGGATGAGCATTGTAACGGCGTGCGGAATACAACACTTAAACTGAATGGATCAGGCGTGTGGTGTGGGTATAGATTGCCGCTTCGACCTGGATGAGCATTGTAACAGGCGTGCGGAATACAACACTTAAACTGAATGGATCAGGCGTGTGGTGTGGGTATAGATTGCCGCTTCGACCTGGATGAGCATTGTAACGGCGAGTACGGAATACAACACTTAAACTGAATGGATCAGGCGTGTGGTGTGGTATAGATTGCCGCTCCGACCTGGATGAGCATTGTAACGGCGTTGTGGAATGCAACAGCATTTAAACTGAATGGATCAGGCGTGTGGTGTGGGTATAGATGCCGCTTCGACCTGGATGAGCATTGTAACGGCGTGCGGAATACAACACTTAAACTGAATGGATCAGGCGTGTGGTGTGGGTATAGATTGCCGCTTCGACCTGGATGAGCATTGTAACGGCGTGTCGGAATACAACACTTAAACTGAATGGATCAGGCGTGTGGTGTGGGTATAGATTGCCGCTTCGACCTGGATGAGCATTGTAACGGCGTGCGGAATACAACACTTAAACTGAAATGGATCAGGCGTGTGGTGTGGGTATAGATTGCCGCTTCGACCTGGATGAGCATTGTAACGTGCAGTACGGAATACAACACTTAAACTGAATGGATCAGGCGTGTGGTGTGGGTATAGATTGCCGCTTGACCTGGATGAGCATTGTAACGGCGTGAGTGAATACAACACTTAAACTGAATGGATCAGGCGTGTGGTGTGGGTATAGATTGTCGCTTCGACCTGGATGAGCATTGTAACGGCGTACGGAATACAACACTTAAACTGAACTGGATCAGGCGTGTGGTGTGGGTATAGATTGCCGCTTCGACCTGGATGAGCATTGTAACGGCGTGCGGAATACAACACTTAAACTGAATGGATCAGGCGTGTGGTGTGGGTATAGATTGCCGCTTCGACCTGGATGAGCATTGTAACGGCGTGCAGAATACAACACTTAAACTGAATGGATCAGGCGTGTGGTGTGGGTATAGATTGCCAGCTTCGACCTGGATGAGCATTGTAATCTGGCGTGCGGAATACAACACTTAAACTGAATGGATCAGGCGTGTGGTGTGGGTATAGATTGCCGCTTCGACCTGGATGAGCATTGTAACGGCGTGCGGAATACAACACTTAAACTGAATGGATCAGGCGTGTGGTGTGGGTATAGATTGCCGCTTCGACCTGGATGAGCATTGTAACGGCGTGCGGAATACAACACTTAAACTGAGTGGATCAGGCGCGTGGTGTGGGTATAGATTGCCGCTTCGACCTGGGATGAGCATTGTAACGGCGTGCGGAATACAGCATTTAAATCGAATGGATCAGGCGTGTGGTGTGGGTATAGATTGCCGCTTCGACCTGGATGAGCATTGCAACGGCGTGCGGAATACAACATACTTAAAGCTGGATGGATTCAGGTAACGTGGTGGGTATAGATTGCGGCGTCGACCTGGCTGAGCATTGCAACGGCGTGCGGAATACGACACTTAAACTGGAGTATGGATCAGGCGTGTGGTGTGGGTATAGATTGCCGCTTCGACCTGGATGAGCATTGTAACGGCGCGCGGAATACAACATTTAAAACTGAATCGGATCAGGCGTGTGGTGTGGGTATAGATTGCCGCCTCGACCTGGATGAGCATTGTAACGGGCGTGCGGAATACAACACTTAAACTGGAATGGGATCAGGCGTGTGGTGTGGGTATAGGTTGCCGCTTCGGGACCTGGATGAGCATTGCCAACGGCGTGCGGAATGCAACATTTGAACTGAATGGATCAGGCGTGTGGTGTGGGTATAGATTGCCGCTTCGACCTGGACGAGCATTGCTGGCGGCGGTGCGTCTGTACTCCGTGGTCACCTAACCTGAATGTGATCAGGCGTGTGGTGTGGGTATAGACTGCCTTCGACCTGGATGTGAGCATTGTAACGGCGTGCGGAATACAACACTTAAACTGAATGGGATCAGGCGTGTGGTGTGGGCATAGATTGCCGCTTCGACCTGGCATGACAGTACTGACGTCGCAGGCCAACACCCAAACTGAATGGGATCAGGCGTGTGGTGTGGCAGAATAGGATTGCCGCTTCGACCTGGATGAGCATTGTAACGGCGTGCGGAATACAACACTTAAACTGAATGGATCAGGTGTGTGGTGGGTATAGATTGCCGCTTTAACGGCGAGTACGACCATGAATACAACACTTAAACTGAATGATTAGCGTGTGGTGGGTACAGATTGCCGCTTCGACCTGGATGAGCATTGTAACGGCGTGCGGAATACAACACTTAACCTGCGAATGGATCAGGCGTGTGGGGTGGGTATAGATTGCCGCTTCGACCTGGATGAGCATATTGTAATCGAAGGCGTCTGGAATACAACATTTAAACCGAATGGATCAGGCCGCGTGGTGTGGTGCATGGACTGCCCGCTTCGCCCTGGATGACCATTGTAATCGGCAGTGCGTGAATACAACACTTAAACTGAATGGATCAGGCGTGTGGTGTGGGTATAGATTGCCGCTTCGACCTGGCTGAGCATTGCTAACAGCGTGCGTGAATACAGCACTTAAACCGAATGGATCAGGCGCAGTGGTGTGGGTGGCGATTGCCGCTTCGACCTGGATGAGCATTGCCAGCGGCGTCGCGGAATACAGCATTATAACTGAATGGATCGGGCGTGTGGTGTGGGTATAGATTGCCGCTTCGACCTGGATGAGCATTGTAACGGCGTGCGGAATACAACACTTAAACCGGGAATGGGATCAGGCGTGTGGTGTGGGTATAGATTGCCGCCTTCGACCTGGATGAGCATTGTAACGTAAGCGTGCGGAATACAACACTTAAACTGAGTGGATCAGGCGTGTGGTGTGGGTATAGATTGCCGCTTCGACCTGGATGAGCATTGTAACGGCGTGCAGGATATACAACATTTAAACTGAATGGACCAGGCGTGTGGCGTGGGTATAGCACTGCCGCCTCGACCTGGATGAGCATTGTAACGGTCAGTGCGGAATACAACACTTAACCGGAATGGATCAGGCGTGTGGTGTGGGTATAGATTGCCGCTTCGACCTGGATGAGCATTGTAACGGCGTGCGGAATACAACACTTAAACTGAATGGATTGCAGGCGTGTGGTGCGGGTACAGATTGCCGCCTCGACCTGGCTGAGCATTGACAACGGCGCGCGAATGCAACATGACTAAACTGGATCGGGATCAGGCGTGTGGTGTGGGTACAGATTGCCGCTTCGACCTCGATGAGCATTGTAACGTGCGTGCGGAATACAACACTTAAACTGAATGGATCAGGCGTGTGGTGTGGGTATGAGATTTGCCGCTTCGACCTGGATGAGCATTGTAACGGCAGTGCGGAATGCAACACCTTAAACTGAATGGATCAGGCGTGTGGTGTGGGTATAGATTGCCGCTATCGACCTGGATGATGCATTGCAACGGCGTGCGGAATACAACACTTAAACTGAATGGATCAGGCGTGTGGTGTGGGTATAGATCGCCGCTACGACCTGGATGAGCATTGTAACGGCGTGCGGAATACAGCACTTAAAACTGAATGGATCAGGCGTGTGGTGTGGGTATAGATTGCCGCTTCGAACCTGGATGAGCATTGTAACGGCAGAGCGGTGAATACAACACTTAAACTGGGAATGGACCGTAGGCGCGTGGTGTGAACATAGATTGCCGCTTCGACCCGGATGAGCATTGTAACGGCGTGCGGAATACAACACTTAGACCGAATGGATCAGGGCGTGCGGTGGCGGGTATAGATTGCCGCCGACCTGGATGAGCATTGTAACGGCGTGCGAATACAACACTTAAATCCGAATGGATCAGGCGTGTGGTGTGGGTATAGATTGCCGCTTCGACCTGGATGAGCATTGTAACGGCGTGCGGAATACAACACTTAAACTGAATGGACTGCATGCGGTGGTGTGAATATAGATTGCTGTCAGACTCGATGAGCATTGTAACGTATGTTATGGACGACAACACTTACAAACTGAATGACCGTGCGTGTACAGATTGCCGCTTCGACCTGATGCCGGAGAGCACAACGGCGGTGATTAAGCGAAGACAACTGAAATGATTCTGAAGAGGTGTGTATGTGATTGCCGTCACCCGGATGAGCATTGTGAACGGGCAGCAAATAAAACACTTAAACTGGGAATGGACCAGCGCGTGTGGTGGGGGTATGCATT
Organism: Ixodes ricinus; assembly: GCA_037355805.1. Classification (NCBI taxonomy): domain Eukaryota; kingdom Metazoa; phylum Arthropoda; class Arachnida; order Ixodida; family Ixodidae; genus Ixodes; species Ixodes ricinus. Next base: position 1,147 of record JAZHYW010031988.1, on the reverse strand, counting down.
GCCGCTTCGACCTGGATGAGCATTGTAACGGCGTGCGGAATACAACACTTAAACTGGAATGGATCAGGCGCGTGGTGTGGGTACAGATTGCCGCTTCGACCTGGCTGTGAGCATTGTAGCGAGCAAGGCGGAGATACAACACTTAAACTGGATGGATCAGGCGTGTGGTGTGGGTGGCGATTGCCGCTTCGACCTGGATGAGCATTGTAACGGCGTGCGGTGAAATACAGCACTTAAACGGAATGGATCAGGCGTGTGGCGTGGGTATAGATGCAGCCGACCTGGATGAGCATTGTAACGGCAGTGCGGAGATACAACACTTAAACTGAATGGATCAGGCGTGTGGTGTGGATATAGATTGCCGCTTCGATCCTGGATGAGCATTGTAGCGGCGTGCGGAATACAACACTTAAATACTGAATGGATCAGGCGTGTGGTGTGGATATAGATTGCCGCTTCGACCTGGATGAGCATTGTAACGGCGTGCGGAATACAACACTCAAACTGAATGGATCAGGCGTGTGGTGTGAATATAGATTGCCGCTTCGACCTGGATGAGCATTGTAACGGCGTGCGGGCTACAGCACTTAAACTGAATGACTGAAGCGTGTAGTGGGTATAGATCATTACTTCGACCTGATGGCGCTAACGGTGCGCGGAATACAAATACTTAAACGGAATGATCAGTGTGTGGGCAGGATTGTCAGCTCGACCTACGTAGGAGCATTGTAACGTGCGCTAAATAAAAACACTTAACCGAATGGATCAGGCGTGTGGTGTGGGTATAGATTGCCGCTTCGACCTGGATGAGCATTGGTACGGCGTGCGGAATACAACACTGAAATCAATGGATCAGGCGTGCGGTGTGGGTATAGATTGCCGCTTCGACCTGGATGAGCATTGTAACGTGGCAGTGAATACAACACTTAAACTGAATGGATCAGGCGGTGTGAATATAGATTGCCGCTTCGACCTGATGAGCATTGCACTGGCAGGCGGAATACAACACTCCTAAACTGGAATGGATCAGGCGTGTGGTGTATACTGCCGCTGACCTGCTTTGTCGGTAACGGCGTGCGAAATAAACACTTAAACTGAATGGATCAGGCGTGTGGTGTGGGTATGATTGCCGCCGACCTGGATGACC